>CAJHQQ010002379.1:0-66059 GCA_905132885.1 Moricandia moricandioides
ACGATTTTGTGAAATAAAATGAACTTTTTGGCTTAAAAGTGATTCTAACTAATAGTTTGCCATGTACAAATTGCTGCGACAGTGACCCATAGGCCACATAACATATACTACTATTTTGCTATCACATTGTTTGTATACATAGCTAATAACATAACGTTAACGTATATTCCCATGAAGGTTTTATCCGGTGCATATTCTTTCTTGTTCTGCTTAAGACCATATGTGTCGAAACTTGTTAACTACTTTGTCTGCAACCATACTTGTGAGTTGTGACTATGAAACGTGATCAAAGAAATGACATAGAGGACTAACTAACTAGAGCGGAGAACATCAAAGCCACACAGATACTGATTTACTAATTCAAACAAATAGTCTTAATAATGTTAAAAACAAACAAACGACATCATAATCATCAACAAGCAAAAGAGTCATCATTACTTAAATAAGCACAAACTAACATGTCTGGAGAAATTTTCTTTGAGATGGGAGTGCAACTGATATTTGAGCTCAGAGCATGCAATCAGTTCTTGCAGGAAGCCTCCTGAAGAAATTCAGAGGAACTGATGGTAGCCTGTATCTAAACCTCGGATGTCTCAGAACATAGATTCCAACCAGAAGCGCCACAACCTGAAAAGGAGTCACATAGAGAACAACTGCAGCAATCAAACAGAACAAGACAAAGAGCGCTGTTGCACGAGGATCACGCCAGCTTAGCAGAGACTGAAGCCTCTCTCCTTGAGTTGCAAGATCACCAACCACTGTCTGAATCCTCCCAGCGATACTCCTCAACCTGTCATACCTCATCCTGACAATATCAGACGGTCGGGAAGTAGGAAAGGTATCAAACTCTTCATCCAGCTCGTCGGGGTGAGCTGAGTCAGCGTGAGAGAGACGTGTGTCCATGTGCGGAGGATGCCTCGGTCTCCAACGGTAGTACCAGATACCGATAAGGAAGAGGTAGAGGAAGATGGTGGGCAAGATTAGCTCAGGGTAGACCACAAGGATAATGAACAAGAGATGGATCAAGACGGTTGTGATTGGATTCTTCCAGTTGCAGATCTGCTCAAACCATTTCCCCACTGCTATTAACCCACTCAAAACTCCCATAATCCTGAAAAAGTTTGCTTTGCTTCTACGCATACTCCACATGTGAGAACCAACATCAAGCATGTACTCAACTACTTCTTTCCTTAGAGGTGGCTCTGCTCGTGTAAGCCTCATTGACACAATCTGAGTCGCTTGATGCCTCAAGTTATCAAGCTGGCTAACAGTCAGAGGATGGATGTAATGCATCTTTGGTAAGAGAGGAACCGAATACATATACATCATGTTGAGCAATGAGGAGCAAGTGAATCTCACAGCCAAATGAATCTCTCCCATCTTCTTGACTCCATTAGGATGTAGCACCAAAAGTGGATATGAGTGTGTGTAGACACGATCAGTTTCTAGAGTAGAGAGACGGATTCTCACCTTTCCAACTCTTGAATCTTTTGCTCCACCGTTCTTCTCACCCCCATGGAGATGACAGTTATCAAAAACTCCAACAGTAACAACAGTACATGGATCAAACACCTCCCAAGTGTATTGCTCATTCCATCTTGGTGTAAAGCTGTCGATGATTGTCCGAGTTCGAATCCATTTCTGTCCGTACTTCGCCACACAGTAGGCATCTGTTGTTCCCCTACCATCTTTAGTCTTCATAGGCATCAGACCAGTCGCGTTAAGTATCCCCAGTTCCAACACACCGATGTTAGGCTTCCACAGTTGCTTAGCCGTTGGTCTAAGATCACTACTGTAATGTGTAGACTCATCAAGAACATGGTACCCACCTTCCAAGCAAATCCTCATGTGAATCCTGCTAGCAAACTTGATCTCCTTCTTCTCACCATCGACCATAATATGCTTCTCGAGGTTAAACCACTTGCTGTTCACAGGCCTGTGATCAAACCTCCTGTCTAAAAACTGCAACGGGATAGCACATCTCCCCAAGACTTCATCTTTGTTTGGAGCAACTCTATCTTCCACACTAAGTATCAAAGGCTCCTCAAAGGGCTCAGCTGCTACAAACATCAAATCTTCATTCCACATGGGGTTAATAGTCCTGCTTTGTGATACTCTAGTCCTCAAGGCTTGGTTCCCCACTATAGCTTTCACATAAACCTCAGGGTATCTCCCTTTATCACTTGGTATCAAATCTTGAGCTTCGATTACATTAACCCTCAAGTACCAAAGCTTAGGAGATAGATACACTTTGGAACGGATGTTGGCAAGAGCATCAGTTCCACTAACTGTCGCAGCATCTGAGTGCCAAGCTTCAGGGAAAGCTTCATCAGCTTGAGTACCAAACCAAACAGCAAGCATCAACTCCCCTCTGACTTTCTCTCCTTTCCTATCCTCAAGCCTATACCACTGAGGCGCTAAAGGACTGTCAGGAGGAACTCTCTTAGGCACCTCATTCAAATCAAACACAACACGACCAATCAAATCATCTTTCACAACATCTTTATCCTTCACAGTCGCTTCAAGGAAAGAAGCTTGGATCCTATCTTTAGAAAAGGCGAAAACTTGGTTCCACTCAGGGTTGGACTTCTTCTCGAAATGCCTTGTGGTTCCTTTGTAGTTTCCTAGCTTAACCTCAACGTAAGGGTCACAACTACCAGTTAAGTCCTTACCAGGCAACTCCTTTGCCTTGACGACACGGACGTAGAGATACTGCATTTGCTCAACGAGGTCATAAGTGCTGGTGAGTTTATCACCAGTGACTTTTCCACCACCGAGGTGAGGTCTGGTCTCTTTCAAGGAGAAATCTTCAGGAGGTGGTCTCTGCATCATGTTTGCTCGAGAAGACAGACACTACACAAAGGTTTCAAACATTAGAAAGCATTATTCCACATCCACATTCACTAAGCTAAAAAGGTAATAAAGATTGTTAGACTTACAGAGATTATGGGTTTCACTTACTACTTCACTTGCACTAGATCTGAGACAAAAAAAAACACATAGAGAGTTAAAGTATTAAAAAAAACTAAGAGTAAGAGTAAAGTGAGAAATAATAAATAAATTGAAGTTGAATAAAAGAGAAGATACTCAGAATATTGCATTCTCTAGACCATAAACAACCTCGTTAGCATCTCCGAGGCAGAATCTAACGGCACAAAACCGTGAATCGACCAGGATTGTCCACTTCACTTTTTTTCTTTGAATATCACAAAACTATTTTATTTTTTACTCGATACAATGAGAGATACCAAAAACAGAAAACGACAAAGAGAAAGAAAGTGGAGAGGCATGCGAGTTGGAAGAAACAAAGCCGAACATATCTCTATCTCTGTAATGCTCAAAAAATCCATGGGAAATTTTTTAAAAAAAAACAGAAAAACAGTTATGTGATGATAAAAGTTTAGATCTGACAATACAAACCTTAGATCTTCACGAAGAAAGTAACACTCAAAAGCATGGATGAGAAAATCTCCGTCCTTAATGAGTAAGGAGATTCATGTCTCCCTCTATCCTTAGTTCGTCCTCGTTTTACTAGTAAAAGCAGAAGATATGCATTACTGGGAAAAAGAAATTTTCTAGAGAGAGAGGAAGAAATAACATTGAAGAGGAGTGAGGGAGATATAAAGAGAGAGAGAGAGAGAGAGAGAGTTTTGTTGGTCTCTTCTTCTTGTTTTGTTGTCTTCTTCTTTCTTTTTTCTACAGTTTCTACTTTCTTTTTTTTACTCAGTTAGGATCTGATGACTATACGAGAAAAGAAAAGAAAATAAAAAAATACAGTAGAGAGAGACACACACATGGCACTGTTGCGCTACAAAGTATACGGGTGGGGTCCACGTAAAATCACGCAAGACATGCTTCACTCCGTTTTGAATCCCACACGTGTGAAGACAACGGTTCTGCGTTTTCTATTTTCTATAATAAAATAAAACTGAACTAACCTATGTTGTTGGTATTCAAACCAAAAAAAAAACTAACCTATGTTGTTAATTGTATTATTTATGCAGATTATTATTAGTGTACATTGTAAATGTATATTTGTATAAGAGAAACTTCCTAGATCGACAGTAAACTTTTTATTATAAATATAATCTTTAACAGTTAAATTACTAAAAAAAATTCAAAAAGATGAATAGACATTTATACTTATATAATTTATAAAGTGAGGTTTTTAGAGAGGAAGTTAAAGATTTTTTAAAAATAATTAATTAATTAATTAAATATTTGAAAAAATAAAATAAATAAGTTTAATTTTCTTTAGAATTTTCAAAATAAAATTTTGAAAAAAATGTTTTACAAAAAATCAGAAAAATATAAGTTTTGATTTTAAAAATTTATAATTTATTTATTTAAATAATTATTTATATTTATATATATAAAACAAAGGTAAAATCTCTTTTGTATCCTTAATGAATATCGTAGTTATTTTCCTCTTTGTATAATGCAATTTTTTGTAATTATGATATAAGACCAAGATGTAACTAAAAAGAGAATTGTAGAATGAGAAATGAAGAAGCAAAAGTCATTGGATTCCTCAATGTTTCTGCATTCCCCAGTTTTGACCGAAACTTAGGTAACGTTTGTAAACTTAGACCATACAAAGCCGTACTTGGCTTTGGCTGGATCCCTGACTTTATTTTGTTTGTTGTTTGTTAGATAAAAGTTTCATCTACGGTCTCTCTCTTTTTTTTTTGTCAAGGTCTCTTTTTTGTTAACTGGTGAACAAAAATGTTTTGTTTGTGACGTATTTAATCATCTAGTATCTTTTCAATGTTAACTTATGTTTACAGAGCATATGACTTTCAAGTAAATCAGAATCATTACATTTTAATTTTTTTATAATGTCCTATGCTTAAATAAAATTTATGTCTTTATTCTTCATATGACTGTTATAGTGTCTTATATATAACTAAAATTATTATAAAGTTTTTAATGCTCTAAATGGTCGATTTATTTATTTATACTCCGAACCAAGCTAATTACTTTATACAGTTTTTTATTTTTTTTATGTAAGATTAGTTTAAGACTAAGGGCATATGCGGAATGATTCTATATAAGAATTATTTTTATGTGGTATTACTTATTTTACAGTTTTTTTGCATAATGTGAATTAACAAAGTAATAAATACATATTAAATAACTGAAACAATTAACTATTATGTTTATAACTAAATTGGCACAAACACATCAAAACAATCATTTTATTTATTACAATCATATTATAGTAAACAAATCTAAACAATTATTGTTTTATATTTTATATGAATATAATTAAATTTATATGATAAATATATAATAATTTTTAATATGTATATCTATTAAATGAGACTTTTGAATTATATAGTTTTATGATTATATGTATTTTTATAACAAAAATAGTAAATTCGTGATAACATTTTTTTAGTGTTGCAGCGTTGCAATCGTAAAAATCAGTCATAATCAAATATTTTTCTTGACCATGTGTTTCTTTCCTCGCAATTTGCCTCGAGTGACTCGTATATTTGTTTATGTAGGACATGCGCTTGTTTTGTTATAAATGATTTTTCTTTATGGTCGGTTTTCTTTACAAAAATAAACATCATTATGTTATGTCTTAGGTGAGGACAACAAGAAAGAAAAAAAAACAGGTGTAATTAAAATTGCATTAGTTTAGTCTAAAGTATCAAATCATTCGGATATCTAGTACATGACGATGGTTATGGATATTGATCAGTTTATTTTGGTAATAAAAAATAAATAGAGCAAATGATATGTGTCTCTAGTCAGTTAAAATGCTAAGATATATTCGGTCCTCACATGCATTCTTTTTACCTGGCGCCTAAAGAAGTAAAGATGGATCTAAATATACGACTTTCTTTTTAACTTGCGCCCAAAGAAGTAAAGATGGGTATGGCTGGAAAATGGAAAATCATCACACGTACTTTCAGAGTTGTTGTTATAAATATACTCTAACAGCTACATTACACTTAAAAGTAAGTAATTTACAAAACCAAACTATATGAATCCAAACTGGTATATACGGAAAATACTTCTCATATATATATATATATATATATCTAGTTGTCAGCATAGCTAGTTGTTAAAGTATATAGCTTATGTTTGTAACTATTATCCGTTCTCAACCACATCGTAATGGTATAGTTGTATCTATTAGATAAAGAGTCGTTTTATTAATCCATGTCAAAGATCGATTTCTGTTTAGTGTGAAATTATTAACTCTTTATATAGTCAAACGATATGAATCTCAAACTCTTTTTGCAAGCAGTCAAACCTTCAAAGACTAGTATGTTAAATCTCGGCCACTGAATACATTTATATTAAAAAAAACTAATATGCTTTCTTAATATTCTGTTTGTTATTTATTTCATTTGTTCCTATCTAAAAAAAATCTTAGAGGATACATTGTGTTTCAATTTACATAAAGTTCTGAAAATTTGAATGTACAAAACTAATAAAATAATTATAGCAAACAATATTATTTTTGATTAACGTGTGATTTTTTCTATTTATTTATGAAAATAACACTATTTATATGTAATCAAATGCTTTGAATAAAATAATTTTTTTTTTAATATGTGTGTTTAAACTAAAACTTTAACTAGATTAGAAGGGAGGGAATACTATTTTATTTGCTATGTTTTTTTCTGAAACTAATTTTATTTGCTATGTTAACTAATCTTAATCGATACGTTTCTTGAGTGCCTAATACGTGGTGCCTTTATTTGGGGAGCCGTCTTTTACTTTCCCTTTCGTTTATCTTACGATGTATGCGACCCATAAGTGAATGCTTCTTCTCCAAGTATTCGGAGATAATTTAATCAAAAGTATATTTGGCACTAGTTTGGTTTATACGATAATATAATATGTAAAGGTCAAAAAGATAGAACATGCTCTTTTATGCATGCAGACGCCACATGTCGCTCATGCTACATTCCAATTTGTTGAGCTTCTTCGACTATGAGATTTGCCTTTTTCCACCGTCTACGATCACGACCAGAAAATTCAGAACTAGTCAGAGTTTAATGCGTAAATATCTAGTAATAGAAAGATTTTTTTCCTTAAACAAAACCTTTTCAAAGAATATAAACAACTCTTTATAATATCTCGTTTAGAGATTAGAAGCCTAAGAACATCTCCAAGAAGCCATCAAACTCTCTAAATTTTGAAGTTTTTTACTCTCCAAGAGACTCTCAAACCCACAAATTTTGAGGGCTTGAATTTGAATTTGAGGTTGAAGTTTCACTATTCAAACCCTCAAAATACTATTTACTTTACATTTTAGTCCTTATAAATTTATAATTCACATATATTTGTACTAACATTAATTTTATTATCACTTTAATCCTTATAACTATATTTCACTTAAATATTCAAATCTATCTTATATATACATATATATGTATTATTAATATATAAAATATATAAAAATGTTAAAACTAAAATAAAGTAAATAGAAATAATATTACTTAAAAGATATTTATTATTTAACAGAAAATTATATTACATTGAATAAATATTACAAATTAAAAATCAAAAGTACAAGATTAAATATTTTACACTAAATATTACACACGTATATATTGTGTTGTAATAAATTGTATTTATAAATATTATGTTTTATATTTTTAATGTGTATATATTATCTATCTCTATAAAGTGTAAAGACTATAATTAATTTATATTAAAGTTGAGGACTAAGATACAAATTACATAAAACTTCAAAGATAAATTTGAGGTTTTCTTCTTGGAGATGCTCTAAGAAAAGCAACCTCAAATTTTCTTGGAATACACCAACCTCAAATCTTCATTTTGAAGATTCTCCACCCTTAAAATGAGGTTACTTTTTGGAGATGCTCTAAGGTACGCAAAACAGTGTGATTATGACAATGGCGTGAGAATCCACTATTATCCATATCCAAAATTATCTTCATTTCAAACAATCAGCATATAATCGTTTCAAATATAACAAAATTAAATAATTAAAAAAGATAATTTAAGATAATCACTATTAAAAGTAATACTTTTTTGTCATATCCTCTTTAAGAAAAACCTTTTCTAAATTTTAAATTATTAAACTTTGTTATGTTTAAAACGGTGATATATTGATCTATTCAAAATTATAATATTTTTTGACATTTGGATAATAACAGATTATAACATTATTTTCTTTACTGATATGACTAAAAATATTATTTTTAATGATAATATGGTGAAAAACATTTCTGTTAATAGTGATAATTCTTTAATTTTTTTTTGAGAATACATTAAACATTTTATAAGATTTTACTCTTTTTCGAAAAAATTGTAATAAAAGTTTTAAAATTTTAAAAAGATTTTATTTTTTATAGAATTTGATTTTTGAATTTTCTGTAATTTTTTTAAGTTTTATAGATGTTTCCTATTTTATTTATTGTAATTTGATTTTTTCTTCGTTAAAAAAACTGACATATCACCAAGGAGAGGAAGCATAGAAAATTTAGGTGTGGCACTTGCCCCACACTAATTTTTTATTTTCTTCAATAATTAGCTTACAATTTATCTAAATGCACTTAATGTAAATACTCCTTATAATGTGTGCTCCATATTCATTAAGTCGCTGAATCCACCCCTGTTATCACCTTCTTTACATTATATGTCACAGTTTTAATGAATAAATAAATTAAATTAAATGTTTTTATGATACAAAAATCGATTTGAAATTTAATATGTTAATTAAATAAGTTTAAAATGTCATTAAGTGTTATTATTAAAAAATTTATGTGATTTTCCCCTTTTAAAATACTCATTTAATACTTAAAATTATTTTTTACCTAGTAGTTGTTGAGAAATTCAATTAGAGACTTGAGATGGACATGTTATTATGTTTCTTTTTTATTCTGGTCTAATTAAAGTCAGATTTTTTCCAATAGTTTTAACTTCTAACAATGAAAAATACCTCATAATCTGGTTATCAACATAATTTTAGGTAAACAGAGTATTTATTATTGTCTCTTTATTAAACCACTACAGTAAGTTTACGAATTCTGATTATCAATTTATGACCTTTACTTTTCTTTGACAACGTTTACACCTAACTTATCTTATTGCAATAATATTGGCCTAACAATGAAACTAAAAATTAAATGCTACCATCTCTCGTCTGACGTGTCATAGCTCAGATCAAAGGTTAATCTACTTACAAATCCAACGACCAAAAAAACAAGACGTAGATTAATAACATACACGTGCGCACACTGTAACAGTCTCTTTCTTCTTCCCTCTTCAATGCCATCATCCATCACCCAAACAAAGATCTGCAACTCCACGACGAATCATGACCGACGAACAACACCTCACCGACCAATCACCACCGCCTTCAGCACCCGACCCGAACCCAAACCCGAATCCGACTCCAGCAATCCATCCTAGACGCGTCTCTTTCGAACACGGACTCCTCCCGATCCAGAAACTCGTTTTCACCGACCCGATCCAAACCCTAGCTCCCATCAAGCAGAAGCTAACCGATGCCGCCTCGAATAACCGCGTCGGATGGTCTGCAATCGCCGACGCTCTCCAGATCTCCGGAGACCACGCGCGACTCGTTCTCGAGACTCTCGGGTCGGTGCTTCATTCCGAGTGTGACCCGTTGGTTAGGGCTAAACCGGAGGAGGTTGACTCCGTAGGAGCTGATTTGAGGGATCTGGTTCTGTTTCTGTACATTCAATCGTATAAGAAGTTGACGCCTAGGACGCATAAGGACTCTGCAGCGGTGGCTGATGTGTGGCCATCGACCTCTGCTTTTGATGGCTACTTGTCTGCGTTGTCTCCAATTCAGGCAAAGTTTCTTACTTTTGACGTGCCCCCTAGTTATATGTATCAAGTTATAAGCAGCGAGTATTATCTATTTGGTATGGAGATGGAATTGTAGCAGGATTAGAGGATCATTCAATATCCATTTTGCATTTAATGCAACTATATTTTTGCAATGCAAGTTAAAGTGTGTGGCTTGATGGACCTGAAACTTAGAGTTAATCAAAGTTGAAGTGTTTTAGAAATATCTTCCCAGTACTGTTCAATGGAGAAGGTGCTCGTATTCTATTCTTAATACATGTTGTTTGTTGGCTTATCACGGTGAAACTGTTAATCTTGTGTTGGAGGAATTGCTGTAAAACAAATGCACTTGAAGCTAGATTATTTTTGCATGCTAATGTAACTTGATACTTGGTCATATGGTTGGTGTTCTGAAAGACGCGCTTTAAGTAGTATGTACCTACGCATTTTGGGTAACAATCGGGCTTATTTTTTTTATCTCACAATTGCCTGTCGACGTGGTTTATTTGGTGATAATGCGATATGTGTTCTTGTATTTTGACTTTCAGTCTCCACTCCTGTTTGTGGTAGGGATGATTATTGTGTCTTTTGGAATATATTCATCTCGTCTTAGTCTTTTCAGTGTTTCAACAGTCATTGTATTTCGATATGCTATTTTTTCCCACACATGGTCTGAAGTATTAGTAATATTTTCTTTTTGATCATTTTGCAGCTTGTCCGCAGCAATAGCCGTCGGTTTATGCCATCGCAAGCAGATGATGAAGCTCATCAGTTGTCATATCTGCAAAAACATTTAGGAAACATCATTTCTCTTCTCGGAGAGCCTGTGGAAGGAGAAGGAGAAGAATCATTGGTATGTGCTAGTCTTTCTTTATTTTTGTCGAGAAGTGTCACTGTTTCTACAGAGGATGAATTTAAAGTTACGTTGGGATAAGGATTTTTTTTTTGTTTTTTGAGGGAATGAGAGAGAACACAAATCTCAAGCTAGATGTTAATTTCATGATGGTTCAAAATATTAATTGTCTTACTTCCTTGACATCCTTCAGGTTCTCTCTATGGAGGCTTTTGAGCACCTGGGTTTTCTTGTTCAGTTTGGTGATAAGGGATCTGATGTATCTCCACTGAGTCAAGCTACTCCATTTTTTGCAAATTCTGATCCAGATATGCCCGCTGTTCCAGTCCCTGCTTCCCAAGCGCTTGATTGGCTTCTGCAAAACATAGCTTCCGCCTTAGAAAGCATTACTGAGAGAATTTCTGGGAAAGAGAACGGGCCTTCTACTGCCTCTGACCAAGATGATGCGATGTCAGATGCTTGTGCTGCTCCGAACAAGGTTGCACCTAGTGGTAGGGGCCCGTGTTTAATCGAAGGAGTCTCCAAGACTTCACTTGTTAAGCAGGCCTCCGATCTTAGGGGTAGATCTGTGAAGGTTCGCTATGAATAAATGACTTGCGTTTTGATATAGCTGGATTATTCCCTGCTTCAAAGGATTTGCGTCATATAGTCTGTTTGCGCACTCATGTCAGCTACATGTTCTGTGTATTCTGCAGGTGGTCAATTGCCATGATTCTGTTATTTATCTTTTAGCGCCATTGAGATATGCAACTGTGCATGGATGTTCTGATACTACTATAGTTGTGGGAGCTGTTGGGAAGGTACGAGATGATACGTTTTCCTCTTTATCTTTATCGGAGATATTCAAGCAACGTTTAACAGGTTATCTTTATCTTTATCTTTTTGCAGGCATTAAGAGTTGAGCACTGTGAGAGAGTTCATGTGATTACAGCTGCCAAACGAGTGTGCATAGCCAATTGCCGTGAATGTGTATTCTTCTTGGGAGTCAACCAGCGACCACTAATTGTTGGTGATAACCACAAACTGCAGGTGAGGCCTCTCCATCTAAGATAAAAGTTGTATATCATGCTTCACAGTGCATACACACACTAGCATTAGTTTTGTTCATTTACTGTTCTGGACATGTGAACTTTAATGGAATCATCTTTGAGGTGTTATCCATCTCATTGCTTTATGGTGTTAATGAGGATATTGATATTCACTAATAAATGCCTCTTAGTCTAATATTGATTTTGTTCCAGGTCGCTCCATATAATACATACTACTCTCATTTGGAGGAGCATATGAATGAGGTAGGGCTTGAGCCAAAAACCAACAAATGGGACAAACCATTGATACTGGGAGCAGTAGATCCACATGACTCACTGTCGCATCCTGCCGGCGTTGCTGATGCACAAGCTGAATCAGCTGCGTGTGTGGACCCTGACCAGTTCGTTAACTTTTTGGTACACACTCTTTTTGTTAGTCTATTGTTTTGTTTATCCTGGTTACCGGTGAATGGTGTTCATGATTCATCTACTCACATGTTTAATCTGTGGTGTATCAATGGCTATGGTGAAGATACCAAACTGGTTTAGCGGCGAGGAGGAGATTGGCTCGACTAAAGACAATCCATTTCCATTGCCAGACGTTTATATGGCAGCTCAGCAGAGAAACGTATGTTTTTACGTTTTCCTTTAATTGAAAATGAAGCACTTGTTCCGATCTCCTTAACTCCTTTATTTTAATTTATTTCATCAGCTTAAGAACATTGAAGAAACAAGACGATCGCTAAGAGAAACGCCACTGGAAGAAAACCGGAAAAAGGAGCTATCAAGCGCACTCCATGTGTATTTCAAAGACTGGCTCTATGGTATCAACTTTCGAAATCAATACACACTCAAAGTTCAAAGTGCATCATCATATATTATCAGGTTTTGACTGTGTCTCTATATTGAATATGACAGCAAGTGGAAATATAAGACAACTCTACTGCCTACAAGGTGACTAACAAATTGAACAATAAAACCAAGTGGAAGAAGATGATGTAGAGCTCTATCGATCATTTTGTTAAATTGCTAGCGAAGAAACCACCAAAAAAAAAAAAAGAAGAAAGAAAGAAAGAAGAGAAACCAGTCTGATTTATAGTTATCTGCACAGAATACTCCTTTAGATTATTATTTTTTATTTTCGTTCTGCTCTGATCGTGTTTAATCGTTGTTCCTTTTTGACATTTTCAATCCCTCCTTTTTGTCCTCTGTTTCTCTAAATCTCATCTCTGAGACAGAGCATAATGGCTTTCCTTGAATTGTTATAACAACATATAAAGCAAAACTTTTTTTTGATATTCTTGTCTTGGCCTTAGCTCGGAGGCACAAGTTCAAGTTCCATGGCCTTCTTGCAAAAAAGACTACGCAGAGTAATCATCGTAAAACGAAACAGGGCTAGGTTTAAGTTCTTCGACTGATCAAAATCAAACTCCAGACAAACAGTGAAGTAAAAACATAGAATGATCTATTGAATATGAGTGTACTAAGAGATATCAAAGCGATCTAAAGACCCAATTAAGGATGAGAAACTGACCACTAGAATGAATATTTTGAGAAAGTTGGCTTCTTTTTATTCCGATTTGTCAATGTAAAGAGGCTCTCTCACCCAGCTGTACTAAGGAAGAAGAAGACTTGTGGCTGTTTGGCTCTAGGTTTAATGCTATTGTCGGTTAAGCGTCGTTAAGACCCGCTGAAACAGAAAGAGTCTTTTGTTTAGTCATGCACTTTCAAAGTCCCACATCGGTAACGAAGCAAGTGTGGAAGACATAAGAAGTAGTATAAAATGAAAGCCGAGCCTCACTTCCAAATCATACCTTTCTCGGCCTTTTGGCTAAGATCAAGTGTAGTATCTGTTCTTATCAGTTTAATATCTGATATGTGGGCCATCGGTCCACTCGATATTAATTCTATTTTTTGAGGGAGAAAGCCCGTTTAGATAGCTTGCTATCTGGGCTTTCATGAGTCGCCCATGCGTTGCACTACTGCACGGGCCAGGCTCAACCCACCAAATATAAGTCCAATGTTTTATTCAACCTCATAGAGTAAAGTTAACTGGCGGCCCAACTAACTTGTTTAACAATTGGCCCAATTAACTTTTGTTATTAGTTTATCCCAAATTATTTGTAGTACATATTGAAATTGGGTCTGAGAATGATTATCACATTTGACTATCCTGAATAAGAAAAATAATTAATTTGATGGTGCTTAGAAGCAAATATTGTGTTCTTGGAGATGATTAAATTATGATAGCTTACAAGGGTTTCAAATGTTCTTCGGCAACAACAAGATGTCCGTCACAGAAAGTCCAAGTTAGATCCATATTATCATATTGGGCCTAATTATAAAGGCCATTAATAATTGCTCTCTTCTCTCTGTTTTTCCGGTTCGTCGTCGTCGCAAGCTCCGTCGGCAATGGCAGAATCGACGAGAAACCTGACTGGGCTCGGAGGAGAAGACGAAGAAAACGATGACTACAAGGGAGACCTATCTCTTTTCATCCCTCGAGAACTTACGCAGACTTCCAAAAGAAGGGTACTTTTATGACAAAGCTTCCACCTTTATAGATTAAAAACTTGCCATTTCACTTACCTCTAGTTGAGTTAGATCTTGGTGGGTAATCTATAGGTAATCTCAATTCACTTACCTCTAGTTGAAAGATGAGTGCTTTGGCAGGAACCTCAAAAAAAGGAAAAAACCTGTAACCTTTGAACCATCTCGTAAGAAGTCAAAAAAATCTCAGTTGGCATGAGAGGAGAAGATTGGAGAAAGAGAGGAAGCAAAGAGAAGAGGATGAGCAGATGTTGGCTCGTATTGAAAGACACTCTTATTGGAGAGTCTAACACAGTGTTTAAGCTACTGAAAGAAATGGGTTACAAGACAGGGTCTGGTAAGGTTGAGCCAGTGACTATGGATATAAGAAGATCGAGAGGCTGGTGTGGAGAAAGAGGATCCACATAAGGAGAAGAAGAAGAAGAAGAAGAATAAGAGAGAGGAGGTTGAGGAAATGATGGAGGATTTTGTGTCTAGACAGAAGTCTCAGTGCGTGGTAAAAGAGTTTTGGTTAACTCTAGGAAGGCCAAGGCGGCTCTTGATCAACTTGAGAACGTGGAACTTGTTCCGGAGAAGAAAAATGAAGATGGTAAGCTGTGATGAGGAAGAGTCAGTGAAGAGGTATGTTAAGTGGAGTAGAGTTTGACGCTAGCAGCTGAGAAGTTGAGAGAAAACATTGTTCTTTATGTTCTTGAGGGTGAGAAGTTTAGCTTTACTGGTTGCAGGATTTGCAAGAGATATTAATGGAACTGAGAGATGAACATCGGTATTGCCCTTTTTTACGGGTTCCAGGTAACTGAATTAGTTCAAGCCTTCTTCCATCAATGTGTTTCTTCAATGCTATGTATTGAGTTTGTTTAAGTATACTCTCTACTGACAAAAGTTTCGTGATATGTGATGTGAATCAGTATGAAACGAGTGAAGCTCTTCTTTCCAATTGCCCTTGCGTAAATGAGGATGATCACTAGATAAGTCGCAGTGCTAAGGAATTGGAAGCACTTAAACACAATTTGTCTCTGTAGAAACTTCGTGGTATGTTGAGAATCCCTCGTTATGTATAGCTGAAGAGGAAGCAAGAAATAGAAGGAAGACACTGTTTGCAGTTGCATACGCAGGTATGTTGAGATACTCACTAAAGAATTTTAAGGACATGCTAATTGCCATACTAGTCCTGCTCTCTTAGATAGTAAGGTTAGAAAAGGATGTGAAACTCTGATTTTATTAACAATATATTTTAGTGATGTTGATGTTTTAATCTGATTCTCAAACTAAGTAAACGTGCGTTTCTTTTGAATATGAACAAAACAAAGATAGCATCACTAAAAACAAATGGCTTAAAATCAAGGGCCAAAACCCTTTAAATAATATCCAGTTCAAGACCATTATCTGGCATCATTGTCTGGTTTTAAGTAGAGTAGAAAAGATATAATGTGATAAGAGCTTGAGACTATCAAGTCATAGTAGCAACCTTCCACCGGTAAGGCTCTTGGTGCAGAAAAACGAGAAAGACTCAAAGAGACCAGGTGAAATGTTGAGGAGCAGCGTCATAAGCTCTTATGTTCTCTGGCTCCATGTATTGCCTCATAACTTGCTGATGAAGAGACAACTCGAATCCATCCATTGTGGTGCCATTGCTCATCTGGAAGTCATTTGTCTCAGAGATTTGACTCGGTCCCAAAAGAGGAGACATATATTGCGAATTGCTCTTTTCACCTGACATGAACTCCCAGGTTTGGTTCATACTGATTATGGATTGAAACGGGTGTTGACTGAGCCATTGTAACCCTATCTGCAGTCATCATGTAAGCACTGGTTGGTGTCTGAAGTTGTTTTTGCTGCTGCTGAATTGTGTTTGAGTTTGACAGAAGAGAGAGAGCACAGCTTGAGTCTGTGCTATTATTGTTGTTAGTCATCTCTGGGCATGTTATACTAAAGCTTGAACTTCCCTGTGAGAAAACATTCACAACTTGATGGATATCCCTTTCCGGGCTAATCTGCCACGGTGCAGACCGTCCCATGACAGATCTCGCGGTTGACCACGTAGTAGTAGGATCTCCCAAAACGCTTCCTGTCACCAATCAAGAACTTGTTTTCAGAGTAAGCTATTGTAAAAAAAGCTGTGGAAAATGGGATCTAACCATAAAGAGATGGAGCAATTCTAGAGAAACGAGAAGTCAAGAGACTGGTTGTTGCTTGAGGCTTTCTTCTTCTTTCGTTATGACAAGCAAGTCGTCTTCTACAACTTCGTTTCTCTAAGTCAAACTCAGAAAGCTGGTGAAACCTGAATGATGTAAAGAGAAAAGAAGCTTCAATGAAAAGCAACATAATAATTCATTTTCTTTATCTCTAGAGACAATGACATAATAACTAAGCTGTAAAGTTACATAAGACTCTTCAAAGACGTTAAGAGCCAAACAGAAAAAGCTCAAAAAGAGTAAAAAAAAAAGAAGAAAGATGGAAACCTGCTACATTGTTGGCAAAACCTTTGATGAAGACCAGAGACGATGACATTAGATGATTTAGAGTGAATGCAACAAACTTTGTGTCTTGAGTAATATGTTTTTGCATTGCTTAGATCCATTCTACAACCTTCCACTTGGCACCTAGCTGTAGTAGACTTACGGCAAGTGTTAACCCGGTTCTTGCCGGATCCGGATCCATCCTCGAAGTAGATCTTCTGACCAAACCTGAGTCCAGTAGTAAGTGAAAATGACTCTGTGGAGGAGGAACCACCTGTCTTGGTCCGGTTCTGACCCGAGCCCATTGATAACTCAATGGTTAGTGGTTCTTGTTGCCTCTTACTCAGACAGAGAAAGAAATGTTCTTGCTCATTGTAAGTACTGAGCCTGGAAATAGAAAGGACGAAGGAGAAGAAAGGAAAGAAAATGTGGTTTTGCTTATTTTAGTTGTTGCTATCTTTTAATAGTGAAGAGAGAAAGAGAGAGAGAAGCTGAGAAAAGAAGAGACAGTCACAAGAGTGATTGTTACTAACTAGGCCACGACAGCTAAGGATTTTAGCGTTTGCGTTTTGTTAATGTTGGTGCATTTTGTAATTACACAAAAGAGATCAGAATATTTTCTTTATTCTTCTTTTAACGTACACAATGATATCCTTAAACGAGACCAGGGAACATAAACTCCCATCTAAACTCTAGCTATTTATTGTATAACTAAATAAATAATTTTTTTATTTAGTTATAAAAATTAATAAGATATAGGTTTCTTAAAACTAGGAATGTAGCTTAATGAATAATGTTAACCTTTATTGTAGTTTGTATGTTTATGAACTGACCACATACCTACTATAAATGGATGTTTAGATTGTATTTTGTTGCATCCCTAAGTATAATAATAATAGTTAACTGTACTCTTACTAAATAAAGAGCAGCATAAACAATAGTGATAGTTTATTAGTAGTACTATACAAATGCTAAAGTATTAAGAATATATATTCATGGACAGAGAAAGAGAGTATTGGAACCCAACAAAGGATGTGACTCTTCAAGGGCACTAGTAGGTGTAGAATTATTGAACTCTATAAATTTAGTTCTGACTTACTTTTTTTTTTTTTTTTTTTTTGCAATTTAGATTTGGTTATTTCACACAATATCCAATGCAAAATCTTTCTTAATAAACTAAACAAAAATTATTTGAGAGTATGGTAAGTTTGATTCATGGTGTCATGTATCCATCATAATCTGTGTACTTTCATTTACATAGGGTTGTGTGTATCAAGCTTGATTATGTTCCTTTTGTGTGTTTGCTTTTTTATAGTACACAATCTAGTTCCTTGCTTTTGATTTGCAAAATGCTATTTTAGAAAAAAACTATACAGTCTACACTTCTTCAGAGCCATGAAAGACCCATTTAGTCTATACACTCTTTCAAAGCAAAGTGCACTGTTCAGAAAAATCGATTCCATGTATGAAAACCAAAACGCACCCGCATCAACCTCAGGTTCTAACAACAACAAAAGTGATTCAAGTCAGCAGAAACAAAACAAAAAGAGTGGTTTTAGAAAGAACCTCTTTTCTCAAACGCCATTACATTCAACAACAGCTTCCGCAGCTCGTCTTGGTTTGTTCTTTCTCCTACTCCCAACTTGTCTAAACCCTGTAGACAATGACTTCACTGAATCATCTGTGCTTGATTTTGATATTAACACATTCTCTTCTTCTGTTATACTGCTCTCTTTAGACTCTTCTACTGGTTTCTTCCTCTTCTTCCCATTCTCTATCACATCTTCTTTACTTGTTACTGAACCATTTGTATCATCATCCTTCTCCACAATCTCTTTGTCTCCTTCTGTTTCATCTTTAACCGGCTTCTGCGGCCTCCCTCTTCTCCTGTAAGAGGGAATCTTTTCTTCTTCCTCACCATCTTCTTTAGCAGTAGCAGCATTATGCCTCTTGCCTTTCCCCCTACCTCTTCTCATAACTCTTAAATTCAATTCTCCACCAAACCAAAAGCCTAAAAGAAACTAGACAAGATCACTTGCAAGTGAAAAGACAGTTTCTTTTCAATTTATTTCAGTTATCTGCAGTATCCGAGCTCTGAAAAAGAGACAACAACACAATGATGGTGAATTAAAATTCAAACACATACGAAAAACAATTGTTTTGAGAAGCAATGTAACATTAAACAACTTATTAGTACATATTCTTTTCAAGAAAAACAAAAGCAACACTTCAATAATCACTATTTCATTAATTTGATATCTTTCAATAGTCAAAACCTATACTTTTCAACTTAGTAGTAACCTAAAACTAAGCTACAAGCAAAGCTCAATCAATTATCTTCCAAAGAAAACTAGTTGCATGAACAGTCTAAAGAGAACCAACAAGCTCTATATTCCTTCAAAATCTCTTAAAACTTATCCAGAACAGTCATCATAGGATTCACTACCATCAAGAACAAGGAGATAGAGAGAGACAAAGCCTCACCTGTGAACCCATTTCTCAGAGAGAGACAAAACCCCAAAGAAACCAATAAAAGGTGTATCTTTTTCTAATCTTTATTGGGGTTTCAACTGATCTACACACCAGTTTCAGCAACTAAAGTTAGAAGAGAGAGTCAAACCCAGATCAGAAGATATCTAATCAAAACCCAAAGGATAAGACTTTAAAGAAAGAGAGAAACAACAAGTGTTGGTTGATTTGCTTTCCTCTGTGAAGCTATAAAACGTAAGAGTGACGCTTTCCTCTCACTTTCACTGACTCAAATGGATCTTAAAAGCTCGTTCAAGATGGTTACCGATTTCTCCCACGCGCTACATTCAACGCGTCTTACCACATTCTACTCGTTTTCGTTTCCAAACTGCTTTGGTCTGGTCTGGTTGGATTAGGAGTCGTAAAGACAGCTAATAGCCGCGTCGTTCAAAGATTTGAAACACATATTTCTCTAGTGGGCTTAGGCCCAACTAGACTCTCGTATCCAAAAAGGCCACTTATGTATATATGACTGAAAGTCTCATTTATCAGTCCAATTTCTACTATTTAAGCAAAAGCAATAAATTTTTTAATTACAAACGTTATGGTTAGACCATTATATTCACTTAACACTGACGTCAAAACTTTTTTTACTCAACACTAGATTTTCATCCACAAGAAAAAAAATAAATCTAAGCTAAGCCCATTAACAATCTTTTATCATTGGAATTGAAGATTTCATAAAAAGTGTAAATGTATTTTCCAAATTTTTATAATAAAAACAGAATTATACATATATATAGCATTAAATTAGTTTATTTTTATCCATATTCGTATAAGCTACCAACTAAATTTGAACTATAAAAAATAATGTTAATAATTTCGATTATAATTTAAACTTATTCATTTACAATAACAAAATTATGTAACTTTCTATAACAATTTAATGACTAAAATACATACTAATATTTATTATAAATGGTTATATATACAAACAAATACAATGTATTATCATTTGTACGATATATATCTAATAAGAATAACTTATGTAATTTATAAATTTTAAAAATATAATCACCATATAATACATAGTTAGGTGTAGGAAGGATCAAATATCTGGGGTATTTTAGGATTATACGGATTCGGATATGCATTCTTTGGATGCGTAAAATTGTCTCGAATTTATTTTTAAAATTAAATAAATTATTATTATCTGAATTTTTCATATAAGATATCTAAATACATTTATCCAGAACCGAGAAACTAAACCATATCAAATTAAAAACAAAACCAGAACTGAACCAAATTTTATAAATAACCAAGCGGATTGTATATTTCTGAAATCGAATTAAAAACCGAATGGATACCCGAATTATTAAAATACAAAATTATATACCAACAAATATTTATTATATGTAATATCTAAATGATCAAATATCCTAATACTACTAGTATTTTAATTAAAAATTATCTAAATTATCCGATATTTTTTTTGAAAAACCCTAATTACCGATAGTTAAACTGAAAAATCTGAATTATCCCATGTTTCGTGTAAATCCAAAATTACATTTCTCCTTGATTGCTTATGCGATTTCATTTCTTATAGTTGTTTTGTAACAGTGACTGTTCCCTGTGTTTGGATCAGAGTGCTGTGAGTGATGAGCACACATGTATGCTTCTAAAGCCTTTAAAGAATGACAAACTAGAAGTCAGTGAGTCGAGGAGTTGGGCTTCTTTGCTCCCTTCTCTAAATGTTTAAGTTGATTCTTTGATCTTCATCTTCCTAGTGTTTCACATTTTTTTGTTTGACAACTTATTTTGCTTTGTTCAGATTTCAGGATAAGGTTCTCTAGTGATAAATTCAAGAAGATGGACTATAAACTTGCAATGAGGTAAGCACCAAACACTTTCTTTGCGGAAAAATTAATGTCATATCATTCTTTGTGCAGTGTCTTAACCCCCAAGATCAACTTTTCTCCGATGTTGATTGGATTTTTGGAGAAGGCTTGAGGGTATACTTTCTCCATTTGATATGGAGAGGACCAGAGTTTACACCAACAACATGACTGACTTCAATCTGGTTTGATTTGTTTCTTCAATTCTGAGAACTACATTTAGATTTTTAGATTTGGTCTCTTGGAACCACTCTATACCCAAAACACAATGGAAGTTAAATAGATTTAGATCAAATTAAACCATCTGCTTTCTGTTTTCTCCTTATGTTTGTAACCAGTTTCATTGTCTATCGTGGAAAGGTTTATGACGACATCAGTAGGTAATGTGTTTTACACTAATTTTCTTCATTTTTATTTTACCACAACATGTTGAGAAAACCTGCAAACACGTTTCAATGTTCGAGACAAAATGCAGTTGGAGAGGGTACAGATGCACTCTCTTCTCTTGAAGTATACAAATATCTGAACGGGATTGAAAATAGTAACTCCTTACTGTAATTGATCCATCAATGATCATCATAAGAACATAATTTGTATCTTTGATGGCATTGCTTTGTGTGCAACATGCAGAGAATGCTTGAACCTCACAATGTATCAGTCGACGATGATCTCAGAGAAGGATCAAAATAAGTTGAGGTCTCGTGTAAAAACGTTATACATGTGTCGCTTGCTTTGGTTATATATATATGTGTTATTATTCCAAGAAGAGAAGAGCCTGAAGTTCTTTTTTTTTTTATTAACAATGGTCAAAACAGTTTTGACCCTGAGTGATGAATCTTTATATATAATCAGAAATTTTGGTTATGTTTGTTGTAATATTTAATTATAATCAGAAATCAATTTTTTCGGTTTCTAAAAAAAAACATGATTTTGAGATGTTTCATGTATCTTTTGCTGGCTGTTAATTGAATGCAAGAAGAAACTATTTTAAACCGGTTAAAATAGCCAATGGATCGTTATCGTTATATTGAAGTGTCTTGTTAACCCACTCCAAATCTCCAAATCAAACCTTTCAAGGGTGCGCATGATGGTTTAGATTGAGTCAGAGGAGGTGGATACAACAGATGATGATGAAGAGCATGTGTCAAATGACTGATTATTTTGGAAGATAGATGATCTAGTGAAAATGTTCAATGATTAATTTAAGATCATTTTAATTTTACTTTCTTCTTAAGACTTACAAACTCGATATCAAGTGCTTTTCTGATAACCAACTCTCTCTATCAGTTTGATTCTCTCTAACCCCTTTTAGCTCAAACATTTCAACTTCTTACGTTACACCATTAATAGAGGAAAGCTTCACGTATACAACGTTGAGTGCATGGAACCTGAAGAATAAAGTCCAACGGCTAGGAGTGTGTCGCAAGCTTTGTGTGACTTAGTCGAAGTAGTTGCAATAAGGATTCCTACTTTGTAGGAGTTGAACGAGTTTATGTTAGAGTTGTTATTGAACTTATCTTTGAGCTTTTTATGGAATAAGTTAGAAACTTAGTTTGTATCTCAAACTCTATTTAAAGAGTTCTTTTGTCATTGAATAAAATTACAGAGAACAACAAATACGTTTCAGAATTCTGCTTTGTTATCACTAATCATATCCAACAAGTGGTATCAGAGCATGTTCTGAACCTGTTGCAAAGAGTGAAAAATGAGTGAGAGAGATTCATTGTTGAGCATTCCAAAGTTTGATGGAGATTATGAGTATTGGGCAATGCTCATGGAGAATCTCCTCAGGTCAAAATAGTGGTGTAGCCTCATTGAAACCGGAGTGACTCAACCGGAGAGGGATGTGGTACTCACCGGTGCACAAAGAAGTGAGTTGACGGAACTGACGTTGAAGGATCTGAAAGTAAAAAACTACCTGTTTGCGTCAATTGACAAGAGCATCCTCAAGACAATTCTGAAGAAAGACACGGCCAAGGAGTTATGAGACTCAATGAAGAGAAAGTATCAGGGAAACCAGAGAGTGCAGAGCGCACAGCTGCAGAGACTGAGGCGTAACTTTGAGATCCTCGAGATGAAAGAAGGGGAGACAATCACTGAGTACTTCTCAATGGTGATGCTTGTGGTGAATGACATGCGCAACTTGGGAGAAGAGATGTCTGATTCAAAGGTGGTTGAGAAGGTCCTAAGGACACTGGTTGAGAGGTTCACATACGTAGTGTGTGATATTGAAGAATCCAACGACATCAAGGAACTCACAGTGGATGCGTTGCAGAGCTCACTGATGGTTCATGAGCAGAAGCTGATCAGGCACGTTGGAGAAGAACACGCCCTGAAGATTGAAGGCCAATGGAAACCAAATGGAGGTAGAGGCAGAGGAATAAGTCAGTCTAGGGGATGTGGAGGTTACCAAGGGAGAGGACGAGGCTATACAAGTCTCAACAAGGAACATGTGGAATGCTACAAGTGCCACAAGAAGGGACACTTCAAGAATGAATGTCCAGAGTGGGAAAAGAATGCAAATTATGCGGAACTAGAAGAGGAAGAAGTTTTATTGATGGCACATGTAGAGATCACAAATGAAAAAAAGGAACACGTGTGGTTTCTGGACTCAGGGTGTAACAATCACATGTGTGGAACTAGGGAGTGGTTTACTGAGTTTGATGATAAGTTCAGATACACTGTGAAGCTTGGAGACGACCGAAGGATGAGCGTAGAAGGAAAGGGTAGTCTCAAGCTTGAGATCAACGGTACAAGACAAACAATCACGTCAGTGTACTTCGTACCAGGACTCAAAAACAATCTTCTCAGCGTGGTGCAGCTGCAGAAAAAGGGACTCAGGATCATCATTGAGGACAACCTGTGTGAGATATGGCATAAGGAGCAACGAAGGCTCATCATGCACTCAACCATGAGCAAGAACATAATGTTTATGATTCTGGCTGCAGCGAAGAATGAAGAACAAGTTCTTTCAAGTAACCGAAGGAAAGACAGTGGATCTGTGGCACAGGAGGCTTGGACACTTGAGCCACACGGGAATGAAGATGCTAAGTGAGAAGAGCATGGTTAATGGACTATTGTGCCTTAACCATGAAGAGGTGGAAGGAGTATGTGAAATATGCATGAAGGGGAAGCAGATAAAAGAAAGCATACCAAAGACGAGTTCATGGAAGGCAAGTCGAGGACTCCAACTGGTTCACACTGACATATGTGGACCAATAACTCATATTTCTACGAGCAAGAAGAGGTACATGATCAACTTTATAGACGACTACAGCCGAAAATGTTGGTCTTATTTTCTTTCAGAGAAATCAGAAGCTCTACATGTATTCAAGGAGTTCAAAGCTGAAGTTGAGAGAGAGCTTGGACAACAGCTCGTATGCTTGAGATCAGATCGAGGGGGGAGAGTACAACTCCAAAGCTTTCGATGACTACTGCAAGGAGAGGGGAATAAGGAGGCAGCTCACAGCCGCGTATACACCGCAGCAAAACAGGATAGCTGAAAGGAAAAACAGAACGGTGATGAACATGACATGATGTATGTTGTTGGAGAAGTCGGTGCCGAGGCACTTCTGGCCAGAGGCAGCTCGATACGCGGTTCATATATTGAATAGAAGTCCATCAAAGGCTCTAGGAGATGTAACACCAGAAGAGAGATGGAGCAATCACAAGCCTTCTATAGCACATCTCAGAACCTTTGGATGTCTGGCCTTTGCACTTGTTCCATACGAGAGATGAATCAAGTTAGACGAGAAAAGCATACGATGTGTTCTGTTTGGAGTGAGTAAGGAATCAAAAGCATATCGCCTATATGATCCAGATTCAAAGAAGATTATAGTGAGCAAAGATGTCCGGTTCGATGAAGAAAAATGATGGAACTGGGAGGAGAATCAACAAGAGGATGAGCACGTATGGGAAGAAGAAGAAGAAACAGAGCCAGAGGTAGTAACGGAGGATCAGAGAGAAGGAAGAAACGATGCTCCACCAACAGATGAGAGAGCTGAGCCAAATAAAGACACTCAAACAGGAAGTTCGAGTGGAGGAGTTCAAAGGGAATCAAGAGGAAGAATAAAGAGAGCACCCACTTGGATGAAGGATTATGTTGTTGGACATGCAAGTCTCTTCATAGAAGGCGATGAAGAAGAGATAAATGCAATGTACGTTGGTGTAGGGGATCCTGAGAACTTTACCGATGTAGTTAGAGATGAAAGGTGGAGGGAAGCAATGGTTACAGAGATCAACTCCATTGAAGAAAAAAACACATGGGAGCTTCTGGATCAACCCAAAGGGAGTAAAGTCATAGGAGTGAAGTGGGTCTTCAAAACAAAACTGAACGAGAGAGGTGAAGTTGATAAGTATAAAGCCAGGTTGGTGGCAAAGGGTTGTCACCAGAAGTTTGGGTTGGATTTTCATGAGGTTTTTGCACCTGTTGCAAGGTGGGATACAGTTCGAGTCATCCTTGCCTTGGCTGCTCAACGAGGTTGGGAAATCTTTCAGTTAGATGTCAAGAGTACATTCCTACATGGAGAGTTAGAAGAAGATGTTTATGTAGAGCAGCCAGAGGGGTTTGAAGTACAAGATGAAGCAAGCAAGGTGTATAAGCTAAGGAAAGCTCTCTATGGGTTAAAACAAGCCCCAAGAGCTTGGTACAATTGAATAAAAGGCTATTTTATGAAGGAAGGGTTTGAGAGATGCTATTGCGAGCACACTTTGTTCTTAAAGAAAGAAGGAGAAGAAGTCTTGATAGTGAGCCTTTACGTAGACGACCTCATCTACACTGGTAACTCTGAATCTCTTCTTGAAAAGTTCAAAGCATCTATGATGAAAGAATTCTCAATGTCAGACCTTGGGAGAATGAGATTCTTTCTAAGAGTGGAGGTAGTTCAAGATGAAGATGGTATCTTTATTAACCAGCGAAAGTATGCAATGGATATCTTGCAGAGGTTTGGTATGGAGAGCTGTAACTCAGTGAGAAACCCAATCATACGAGGTCACAAGTTGTCAAAGGAAGGTGCAGGAGATGAAGTAAATTCGACAACTTTCAACCAGTTGGTGGGAAGTTTGAGGTATCTAACTGTGACAAGACCAGATATCATATTTTCTGTGAACTTGGTAAGCAGATACATGGAGAAACCTAAGGAGCAACACATGCTTACAGCCAAGAGAATCCTGAGATACATACAAGGAACTACCGAGCTTGGAATTCAATACAGGCGGGGAGGAGAGAAAGAATTGGTGGGATATGCTGATAGTGATTATGCAGGTGATATGGATGATAGAAAGAGTACGTCTGGCTATGTATTCATGTTGAGTGGGGGAGCAGTCTCATGGGCCTCGAAGAAGCAACCGATAGTAACCCTATCAACAACTGAAGCAGAGTTCGTCGCTTCTGCATACGGAGCGTGCCAAGCAATCTGGTTGAAGAATGTTCTTGAAGAAATGGGAGTTGTTCAGGATGAAGGAATAACACTGTATTGTGACAACAATTCCACAATTAAGCTGTCCAAGAACTTGGTACTACATGGGAGGAGTAAACATAGACATGTTAGGTATCACTTTCTAAGGAACTTGGTGAATGATGGGATAATTCAACTCAGTTACTGTTCTACGATGGAGCAAGCATCAGACATCATGACGAAGTCTGTGAAGTTGGAGACGTTCGAGAAGCTGAGAATGAAGTTGGGAGTAAGTTCAAAGGATAAGTAAACTGGACATGGAGCTGTTCCAGTTTAGGGGAGGAATTGAAGAATAAAGTCCAACGGCTGGGAGTGTGTCGCAAGCTTTGTGTGACTTAGTTGAAGTAGTTGCAATAAGGATTCCTACTTTGTAGGAGTTGAACGAGTTTATGTTAGAGTTGTTATTGAACTTATCTTTGAGCTTTTTATGGAATAAGTTAGGAACTTAGTTTGTATCTCAAACTCTATTTAAAGAGTTCTTTTGTCATTGAATAAAATTATAGAGAACAACAAATACGTTTCAGAATTCTGCTTTGTTATCACTAATCATATCCAACAGAACCTAGCTAATTAGTAACAAACGGTAGAAAAAAATGAATGTATTCTACCAAAAAAAAAGAATGAACGGTATGATAAAAGGAAGAGAGAAATAAAATGATGGAAGGAGTAGTCGTGGAATGGTTAAAAGAGAGATACCAACTCTTTCATCTTCTTTGTCATCCATGGATTCTCCACACGCCTTGCTGATCTTCTTTTCACTGCTTTTTCCTACGTATTATAATCACCAACAACATGACATTTAATTACTTTAAACTCATATTGTGATGACTGAATTGAGGTGTATTTATATCGAAGGAAACGATGGTTACTGGTTAGTTAATGCATGCATCATGCATGGATACAAGTGTAACGCCCCGACCGCTCACGGCTAATGGGCCACCCACGCCCGCTCTCTCGGCCCGTGGGCTCCATCCCGTTCCAACGGTCGATGCGTAAATTTTCCAAGGCTCGAAATCATTGTTTACTGTCCCTGCAATCACCACCCGACTTTTCCCCGTGTTTTGGCCATACTTGCACGATATCGCGAATCACTTCCCGATAGGTCACCCATTCTTTCACTACTCCAGCATAAGCATGCTTAACCCTGAAGTTTTAAATGGATGTGTGACGGAAAAGGTAAGTCAACTTTGATGACATAGGTAGTCAATTTTCTTAAGCTTTTCCACATATCACAACTCGGGATGTTACAACAAGATTCAGTGATAACATATATTTTTGTTGTTAAAAGGTTTAGTGATAACATACATGTGGTTAAAGACATAGTATCTCAGTTTGAAATATTTTCAGTGTGTAACATTGAGGTACCTTTTAACTTTGACCTCAAAGAGCTAAGTTCTTTATAAAAAGCACATCACAAAATTTTACGTGTAAATTTGCATGAAGGTTACTTTTCCTGGCCTGGTCGTAATAAGAGACGTAAAATAATAGTCTTAGAGCATCAGCAACCCTAACACTCTAAATGGAAGTATTTTTTTTGTGATTTTAAAAAAAAAAATTAAAAGCAGATTAATCATGAGCCGCCACGTGTCAGTAGACCCTATGAATAGTGCAAAAACAAAAAGAAAAATAGTGATTATTTGAAAGTTTTAACAGTTGGTTTTTGAGGGTGCTTGTGGTTTTTGAGGGTGCTTGTGGGCCCACCCTTTATTAAAGGTGCTCTTACAGCATGATGAACAGTCAATACAAAACGAAAATGGTAGTTTCGTTTCTATGGTTCTGAAGTTTTAAATTAGCTTGATTGCGAAAAACCTAAAATTACAAAGTATATGTGCTCTGCATGTGTATTTTGTTCTGTCTCTTCTTGTGAGAAAGACAAGAGCTCCAGGCACTAAGGTGGCTGATCAACTGGAAATTAGCCACTTTGATTCCAAGTCTACAAAAAAAAAACAGTTTATCATCTACAACTACTCCAGGTTCGGTTTTACCGAATTGAACTATTTTTTTGTAGACTTGTATCTATAAAGATTACGTGTATGTGGTTCACAATTTGTTTTGTGTGTCTATCCTAATCGATAACTTAACACAAACTAGATAAAGACCCGCGCTATGTGTCGATATCATTTGAATAAATTTTTCTAATATTTATAGAGGCTAGATAACTTGATTTTAAAAAAAAATTGGTTTATAATACATCTTCTTCCTAAAAATTAACTTTTTTTTTTGGATAGAATATATGCACACTTTAACCCGTGAGTCCGCGCATATATTTATATTTAAATTTATGACAAATTAATAAAATATTTATTACTATCTGGTGATTTGTATTATGTAACTTAATATGTCTTGCTCGATATTATTATATATAAAATTATATAATTTATTCATATATTTTTATTTATAGGAAACAACATATATTAATATATAATTTATTTATATTTAATATATTCTTAAAAAATTAAAATTAAAATAAACATAATAATATCAGAATCAAAATAGAATAGTTTATCTATTTAATCTATTTCATTAATTTTTTGATGTTTTCTAATGAAAATGAATTAAATTTTGTTTATAATTCTCATTGATCAAAATTTATTTTAAAGATTTTATAATGTAAATAACCTACATTTCTTTTATTTATTTTATAAACATAAACCATCAACTCTAAACTAAAAAATTAGATAATATAACTTTTTTTATTTGTATATTATTTTTATTAAACTTAAATCTATATTTCTAACTTTATAATTTAACTTTATATATAATAAAAATATTTTTTTCTTTATTTTAATTTAAATAATACTAAATTCTAATATTTTAATAATAATTACGAATTATTTAAAATTGATAATCAAAAAAAATTATAAGATTTTGTTAAAGTAAAATAAGAAATATTCAAAAATAAATAGTGTTATAATAAAATATGCTTATGTGTGGTATATTTTATTCAAATAATCTAATATATAAATATTATTTTAAATATAATAAAAATTATTAAAGAAATGGTCTAATGACTTTTTATGAGTAGATAAAAAACAGTATTCTATTGAATAGATTAGATCACACCTATATATCAAGATCCCTTCTTATTTTTTATGTTTGATATGTCTGAAAAAATATTTTCTAGTTAGAAATTAGGAATATCACTGTAAATAATCAATTTTATAGAAAAAATATACTTTTTTCGTCATGTAATTATGCTATTGCAAACTGATTAATCATATTCTCGGACAAAACTAAATTACAAAAAAAAAAAATCATTTTCGAGAAAACCTTATTTCAAAATGCCCACCACTAATGCAAAAACTTGACTCAGAAAATAACAAAGAAACTAGCATTTGACCCGCGCGCCCGCGCGGGTGTTATTTTTATAAATGTCAAATATTTTAAGCAATTTGTTTGATATAACTGTATATATGAATGAAACTTAATATTCGATATCCGTTATCCGATCTGGGATTCCATTCGCTTCAAAAAACGGATATTCGGGGATCGTGATAGTGATTTTACGGATTCGACTCATCCAAGTACGAATTCAGATAGTAAAATTTAGGTCTGAATATATGGATCTGGATATTAAATATTTAAAATTTAATTATAGTTATCTATGTATATTATATATACTTTTATATAAAATAACTAAAATTTTAATTTTAAATTTGAATGCTTTTAAAGTTTTTTAAAATAATAATTTTAAATAGACTAATAGATGATTAATATTTAGGTTTTTAATTACAAAAACAGGTCCAAATATCCGTGTGTATTCGGATTTTAGTCTCAATATCCTAACCCCGAATATCCAGATCCAGATAACAATTTTACGAATCCGACGAATGCATATCCGAATCCATATATCCTAAAATATCTCGGAAATTCGATATGTCATAGACATAACTGTTTATATGTATTATATGGTGATTAAAAATTTAAATTTATAAATTACATAAATTATTCTTATTAGATATATCGTACAAATGAATAATAGATTGTATTTTTTTGTATATATAACTACTTATAATAAATATTAGTATGTATTTTAGTTACTAAATTGTTACGGAAAATTACATGATTTTGTTATTTTAAATGAATAAGTTCAAATTATATCGAAAATTATTGACATTATTAGTTTTTTTATAGTTCAAATATAGTTGGTTAACTTATATGAATATGAATAAAAAATAAAACTAATTTAGTTCTGTATATATATAAACACATATACATTTTTTTATGAAATCTCAAATTTCAATAATAAATGTTGTTAATGGGCTTAGCCCAAATTTATTTTTTTCTTGTTAATAATCAATGTTTAGATGTTTGGATGCAAGTATAGTATCAATGGCATTTTTTGTAAATATTAAATAAAATCGAGGATTATTTCTTATTTGTACTTCAGTTTTAATAGATTAGATATATCAAGATCCCTTCTTATTTTTTATGTTTGATATGTCTGAAAAAATATTTTCTAGTTAGAAATTAGGAATATCACTGTAAATAATCAATTTTACAGAAAAATATACTTTTTTCGTCATGTAATTATGCTATTGCAAACTGATTAATCATATTCTCGGACAAAACTAAATTACAAAAAAAAGAAAATCATTTTAGAGAAAACCTTATTTCAAAATGCCCACCACTAATGCAAAAACTTGACTCAGAAAATAACAAAGAAACTAGCATTTGACCCGCGCGCCCGCGCGGGTGTTATTTTTATAAATGTCAAATATTTTAAGCAATTTGTTTGATATAACTGTATATATGAATGAAACTTAATATTCGATATCCGTTATCCGATCTGGGATTCCATTCGCTTCAAAAAACGGATATTCGGGGATCCTGATAGTGATTTTACGGATTCGACTCCTCCAAGTACGAATTCAGATAGTAAAATTTAGGTCTGAATATATGAATCTGGATATTAAATATTTAAAATTTAATTATAGTTATCTATGTATATTATATATACTTTTATATAAAATAACTAAAATTTTAATTTTAAATTTGAATGCTTTTAAAGTTTTTTAAAATAATAATTTTAAATAGACTAGTAGATGATTAATATTTAGGTTTTTAATTACAAAAACAGGTCCAAATATCCGTGTGTATTCAGATTTTAGTCTCAATATCCTAACCCCGAATATCCAGATCCAGATAACAATTTTACGAATCCGACGAATGCATATCCGAATCCATATATCCTAAAATATCTCGGAAATTCGATATGTCCTAGACATAACTGTTTATATGTATTATATGGTGATTAAAAATTTAAATTTATAAATTACATAAATTATTCTTATTAGATATATCGTACAAATGAATAATAGATTGTATTTGTTTGTATATATAACTATTTATAATAAATATTAGTATGTATTTTAGTTACTAAATTGTTACGGAAAATTACATGATTTTGTTATTTTAAATGAATAAGTTCAAATTATATCGAAAATTATTGACATTATTAGCTTTTTTATAGTTCAAATATAGTTGGTTAGCTTATATGAATATGAATAAAAAATAAAACTAATTTAGTTCTGTATATATATAAACACATATACATTTTTTTATGAAATCTCAAATTTCAATAATAAATGTTGTTAATGGGCTTAGCCCAAATTTATTTTTTTCTTGTTAATAATCAATGTTTAGATGTTTGGATGCAAGTATAGTATCAATAGCATTTTTTGTAAATATTAAGTAAAATCAAGGGTTATTTCTTATTTGTACTTCACTTTTAATAGATTAGATGAGTGGCAGAAAATTTAAGAAAATCCTTTATATAGTTCCCGCGAGTGTTGATCACTTAAATGCATAGAGAAAAAAACACACGAAGTGTGAGAAAGAGTCTCTCTCTCATGAGTCTTTACGCCATGTTTATCCACGGTCTCTTAAGCGGAGTTCTTAACTTATAATTTCACGTTTTTTATTTTTTTTTAATTTTTTTTTAATTTTCCCGTTAAGAGACGTCTCTTAGGTCTCTTGTCTAAGAGACGGTTCTTAAGTTTTCTTAGTTAAAGTTAAGATACGTCTCTTAGAAAAGCTAAGAACCCCATGCTAAGAGACCTGCAATAACATGCCCTTAGGTCATGTGTTAGATAATTCCTTGTGAACAATTAACAAGTATTTAATTTGTTAAGATAAAAACACAAAAAAAGAAATTTAAAATACAAAAGGAAATTTACTATTTAGATTATGTTTGTGTTTCCATATTACACATGTAAAAGAAAATCATATTTCACTTTTCACTATAAATATATATCTAATAGAGAGGTGTTTCATAAAATCTAAGAAAAATATTGAAATCTAGAGATTTGATAATGGAGCTCAAATCATCATCATCATGTTCATCATCTTCTACTTTATCACCATCCATGAAACTCCAAACCCTAGTCCAAAAGCTCCTCTCACACCCTCTCTACCGTTTCTTTAGAGCTGTCTCCAGAGTTGAATCAATGTTTCTAGAGATCTCTAAACACAACAACAATAAACGAAAGCTCACGACGTTTTTTTCTCCAAGAAAGGCTTCAAAGAATCAACGCAAGATCTTTTTTGGATCGTTCAGGTTCCACTATAACTAGTGTTCCTCTGATGTTGTTCTTGTCCCTCAACCTTTTCCTTTTTCTGTGTCTGACATCAATGGTGAAGAAAACGATGAGTCTCAGCTCTCTGGCTACCTCGAGCACAAGAAAGTAGAGTATGTTGAAGATATTACAGATGTTGGAGAAGTGGATCATGATGACAATGATATTGATCATTAGGCAGATATGTTCATCGCTAATTGTCATGAGAAGTTCTTGCTCGAGAAAGTAGAATCTTACAGAAGGTTTCAAAAAAATGTTAGAAAGGGGTTTGTGAATAATCAGAGGTGAAACATAGATTTTCATAATTATATATCTTTCCTTCTGCCAAAACCAGAGCATCTGATTCTGGTGTGTGAACAAGATATTGATGATTTCTATTACATGTTCCAGATTAAAATTTAATGAACTAAAAAAAGGATTTAATGGAATCAAAGTGAATTTTAATAATAAAAATATTATACTAAATTAATGTTAAAAAGAATAAGAAAAATATCTTATGATAGCCTTTAAAAAAATTTGGTTACAAAAATAGCATTTAGGGAGAAAAATGATCAAAAGAAATTTTATTTAAATATAAATTACATTTATTCACTAATCTATAATTATAATTTAGAGTTATGGATGTAGTTTTGGAGGTGAGCTTAAAATTTTAAAAAATAAAAAATAAAATTTCAAAATAAAAAATAAAAAAATATTTTAGTCATTTGAGAGAATTGTTTTAAGAAACTGAATCCACTAAATCTATGTCAAATAATTTATTTTCTCAATTCCCACTATTAATTAATCATTTCTAGTTTCTTGACTAAAAAAAGTGAACTCCTGAAAATAAGTGTCGTTCAAGACTTCAAGTAAACCGTCAAATTACACTACACAACACCCTACCTTCTTCGACAAGTCATATACATATCGCTTCTCCCTCTTCTCTCCTTCACCTCTGCAACACATTCTTGCGCGCCCGAGATTGCTCGATGCTTCCTCAGTTCTTATGACTATAGAGTAGCTTATGAACGAGTGGAGTATTGCTCAAGAAACTCGCATCTCTTTTGAGGATAACATTCAGAAGAACCTTGTTGCCCATCAAGAAAGGTATATACTTTGATCATTAAGGGTTTAACTTTCGAAGATTTAACCATTTTGATTCAGATGTGAAGAAAACGAAGCCACTGACCATAAGACTACCTGTAAAGTATTTTTGATTTGGTTTTTACAGAATAGAGTTTCAAACTTTCAGTCACTTGTTCTTCTCTGTTTACTTTTGTTGCAAGCAAAGAAGCTAACACCTCGCTCAAGCTGGGGCAGAGTTAATCCGGAGGATCTAGTTGGAAGAAGGGTACTTATAAGGTGAAGATGAGTTCAAAGTCTTGGTGCTCAAAGAGTTTAACGCAAAAGATGTATAATAAAACAAACCCTTTCCTTGTGTTCTCTCTATGCATTCTTTGTTCATGTTCTGAGAAGTTTACTTTGCTAGGAAAAGCATCGCCTAGCGACTGTAGACCCGAACGTAATATGGATGGATGTTAGGAAGGTAATACACAGAACTGTAGTCATCTCCTTTCATCTGTAAAGATCTAATCTCTAAATGATTCATTGCAGGTTCCACCTGAAGATATTAAATGGAGAAGTGGAGAAGATCCATCAAAACCCTCTTATGCACTTGAATGATTGAGATCTTTACTACTTCTTTATTTCTTTCTTTTAGCTGGGAATTGATAAGAAACGGGTCAGTGTAAAGTGTTAAACATGATGATTCCAGTAACTTCTTTTGTGCTTCATTACCAAATGCTTGATTCTACAGAAGATAGGATTGGTATGTGAGGATTGATTAGCTCATCTCCTTCTCGGAAGCCTCCCTCTTCCGCAGAGGGTTCGATGAACTGTTCAAACATGAAAAGAACCTTGGACCATCTAGCAGTCCTTCAGATTATCACACAAATACGCAGCAAATCATACATGCTTGATGCTTTTTCCCATTTTTTTTTTTTGCGTGGAACCAAACTTACAAGCAATCATCACCACACATTAATGATTCATCATACAGCTAAACATAGATTACATGTGTTATGAATTGGCAGGAAAGGTGTTCTCACTCACGACCACAAAGAGCTAAGCTAAATAAACATGACTAATAACCACTCGTTAACATCTTAGTTATAGTGCTTGATCAATTGCTTTCAGATAGCTATCTACATCCTACAAACTTAGCAAATCTCCTACTTCGTTTAATCAATAAAAATACACAAACTCTTATAGAATCCTTTTAGCTCAACCATACTTGACACTTATCATATATTCAAGCTCATAGCTAACTGCTAACATAACGGAACATAATTTCAAAGAAAAAGTCTTGCAAGATCCTCCAAAATGCAGCGGTAGTTTAACGCATATATATACAAAAGCCATAGCTAAATCAAGAAGACGAATAAAGCTTTTTTAATCAACTCTCAAGATCATTCATGTCAGAGTTACCAGAAACCATTCAAGCAGCTCCTTTTAATGCTTTCTTCAGCTCCTCCGCCACGTCACCTTCTTCCTTGCTTTTCTTCCCACCGTAATCCGACGTCGTTCTCTCGCTACTCCACCTATCACCTCTCGCTCTACCATTGTTGTTGTTGTTGTTGTTCCTCTCAGCTTCTCGGTACTTTGAGTGCGAACCGTAATCTATCGTCGCCGGAGAGAATGGCCGGACGTTTGATATCATCACTCCACGTAGATCCTCAACAGCTCTCTTTAACTCTCTGTTCTCCGACCGAAGCTCCTCCAAGACCAAACACACATCATCACTCTTCCTCGAAACTTTACCCGGATCGCTCGTGGGCTTAGTCTCTTTACCATCACACCCGTCCACGTGTTCAATCCCTATCTTATTCATCACCAGAAAAGGAAACCTCCTCAACGAAATCTCAGCCGTCGGATCAAAATCACGTCTAATCTCCGTCGGAACCCTAACTCCCCACCTCAAATTCACCACCGCGCGTCCCCTCACCGGCAACGACGTCCTCGCCGCGACTTCCACCCCGGAAAGCAAACCAGCGATGTCTCCGGCGGACGTCGACGGCAAGACGGTAACTTTCCTCAACGTCCCTGGAGAATCCACCACCTCGATCGAAGAATCCTCCGATCCGTTCACCGATCCGATCAATCCCGACGAAGAATGAGACTTTTTGATGGAGAAGTCGCCGAATCGGGGTTTGAAGTGGAGCATGAAGGTTGGGGTGTTGTTGTTACCTTTACCGAGGAGGTTGAACTCGGCGCTCATGAGCATGGAGGTTGAGATCGGAGAACCGAAGGGTCCCGTTCCGGTTTTGACGATGAGGGAGAAAGGGTTGTGAGAGTCGTTTGGACGGTAAGCGAGTTTGAGAGATGGGCCTGATTCGAAGAACGTGGTGAGGTTGAGGCTGAGCTCTTTGGATTCTCCGGCGACGATTCCCGATTGGAACGGGAGGCCTAAGATGCTTAGAGGAACCTTGGCTCGAAACAGAGGGTTCTTCTCCTCGCGAAACTTCATCGACGCCTTCATCTTATTGGTTATGGTGTGGAGAGTGCAGTGATCTACGAGTTATGTAGACGTGTAATCTAATGTAAAGTTTCCATTTTTTTTAGCCTTAAAACTTTTGTAAATGTTATCTTTGTGATGGAAGATGGAGAGGAGACAGAAGGAAAGTCTTTTACGGTTTTACCCTTGTGTTATGTAACGAATAACGGTTACAAGGTGGAGAGATAAGCCTAGTGAAGGTTTAAAATGGAAGGTGGACAAAGCTCTGGTGTTTTGTTTATCTGTTAGGCCTCTGTCTAGTTTCTGTTTTTTTTTTTCTTATTCTGTTGATTCATTAAGGCCGTAAGATTATATGGGCCTAACTGAGCCAAAATTTTCACAGATGCTTATGAGGCCAGCACTTATGTAGTGTATTGCCTTTATATGCGAGTAAATTTTTGAAAAACAAGAAGGGGCCCTAAGGAAACATACACTTATCCTTAATCCTCCTCTTTTTAAATACCTGTAAAAAAAACTGAAGAGTTCAAAAATAAAAGCGAATTTTCTTTTGTAACTGAAAAAAGGTTAGTAAAGATTTCATTGATCAAGTGGTTTAATTAATGGAATAATTATTTTTATCTAGTAGTTTGATTAAGAAAGAATTCATTAATATTTTTACACCGATTTGAAGTTCGAATCTCATAAACTGATTTATAACTAATTATATAGATTAGTGAAGAAAAACTTACAAATGATCTTCATTTTCATAAAGTTCCTCAGTAAAGAAAATATAAAATTTTAAGTTAAAAGAGGAAAGCAAATCTCAGTATTTGGTATGCGCATATCCTCATGTAGTCTACAAACATGTATAACAAAATCTGAAATCCTGGATATTAAATTCAACAAATATGAGATTATGATATAAACTATATTATATCTTTAGTTTTGTAAGAAAAATTACCTATTTACAAACATACACTCTACAAGATTATCATTAATGGTAATTAAGCAAAATATTATCATCTATCTTATTAAAATAGAAGTATCCACTAAAAATATTCTTTAATTTTCAAAGTTATTTACACTTTTATGCCACTGAAAATTAAATTAAAATATTTATTTTAATGTTCGTCTTTTTCAGTTAAATTAATGTTTATTTCCATAAAAAATACATCATATTATCTATTCATAAACAAACCAAATCAATAAATACAAAATCAAAACATAATATTTTCTATTAATCAAAACAAAATATATTCAATTTCCTACATATTAAATATGGAAACTATTACTTGCGTGAGTTAAGCTAATATAGTCATTTTTGTTAGTTTACAAAATCAGTTAGGCATGAATATTGGGTATCCATTTAGATATGAGATATTTATTTCGGATATCATTTTTTGAGGTTTTGAAATTAGGTTCCGTTTGAATATTATAAATTTATGTGTAGGTTACGAGTTGGATCCTTACCGGTTATGATATAAACCTAAAAATATTCAAATAATTAATATAGATTTGTACCAAAAATAACCATATTACTCAATTTAATCCGGGTTTTTGAGTACAATTAATTATATGACGACACATTTAAAATATATAACACTAATTATGGAAAACAAACAATGTATAAAAACTAATACATGTGCGGATTAAAATCTAATAATATTGATTATTGGACATACAATAGATGGCTTAACACACAAAATGATGGTTTAAGATACACAATATTACAAATATATCATTTAATATAAAATAAAATAAAATAAAACAGAAAATTAATACTCACGCGGTGGACGCGGATCCAGGTCTAGTTTTCTTAAACTAAATCGTACGTAGTTGGATTAAATAAATATCATGGAATAATAATTTTGTTTTTTTTGTTTGGGTCAAAAGAATAATAATTTTGTTTGTCGACAAATTTAAAACTAATCGGGGGTCCATCCACATTACAGCTAAGGAGAGAAGTACCAATGAGAACTGCGAACCACGTCAAACAAATACGAGGAGGACCACCATCTATACGGCTTAAGTAAGGACACGTGTTTGACATACAGAAGCTTAGTAGCATGCATGTGGTCCGAATCTAAAAAGAGAGCACAAGACTCGTGTGTTCGACTCTGAGTCTCTCACGTACACGTTTGTACACAACAAAGTTCGAACCAAATCAGCAAATCCTTTCTCTTAAGTTTCAGTTCTCTCTCTCTTTAATCTGTAGCTGTTAAATCTCTTTAGTATATATATATACTCTTTGCCCTACATCCAACGGCTATTATTCATTATCTCTTGTAGTTAATTATCGTCGAATCATTCACCATTGACTCTATTTTCCCTGTTAAATATATAAGTCATAGCTTTAGTCATTAAAAACCACAAAGTTGATTTAGTTCTACAATATATTCTGTCGCAAAGTAAGATCGTGCAACAGAAGCCTAGGGGATTATTTAAGGGTTAATAATGTTTCTAACCATCGACCCACGTTTATTTTAAACGTATATGTCCTCTCTTATTAACATTTTTTTTTGTCAAACTTGTTAATATAACTCAAAATAACTTTTTAATGTATTTTAGGTTTAGCGTATATAGGGGACACTACGCTAGTTGTCTTCATTAATTTATTTACTTGCAAAGTTGTCATATAGCAAGCAAGGATAAAAATTAGTATATAATATATGTATAGCTATATGCATATCGGTCTAGTATATTCTTTTATAATTCGTGGATGATCACTAATACTATAATTAAGCAATGAGCATGTTGCATATAGATTTTCGATTTGATTTAGATAATGTATGTATAATATGTACAGATGGATAGGATCGTATAGCTTGTTTTATTTGTAATCATATAATTTAATAAAGAAGAATGAAAAGGGTGAAAGTAAATAGACGTAAGGAAGTGAAACTGCCTCGTGCATTATGGGAAGAAGGACGTGAGACAACAAAAGGTAAAAGGTAAATGAGAGTCACCGAGGAGTCATGCCATCTCCATGTCTTCACATTCCACTTTATCTCTAACTTTTCTACATTATTGTCTCCATTTGATGATCAACCACTTTCTTTTCTTCTAATATCCTTAATGTATGCTCATGAAAATCATTAGGACATAAATGTATATAAAACCCAGTTAGTTTTTTTAAAACTATATAACCTAGTTAGTTAATATATGATTATGAACAATCAATTATTTGATTGCAACAACAAAAATGCAGTTTTCTTTTGCGACTATCTATATTTTTGTCTGGCTGATACTTAGGCCAGATCAGTCTATGCAAAAATGGATCTCTGCCATCAACGAAACAAGGTAATTAAACTAAGCTAATATTGTATTCTTGGAAGAAGAAAAAAACAATCATAAGTTTGTTGAGTTTGTGTGCCTGACATGGGTCCAAGTTTGTGAAATCCTACTTGTATATTAATTTATTCCATTAACTAGTACCACCTTCATTTATCTATTAAACACATACACAGAAGATATATAAATATTTCAATATTACGTAAATTATAAAAATGCTATATTAAAGAAATTACAACATGATAATTATCGAATATACTGATGTAACACCAAATGCATCTGTTCTCACACCTCGATCTGGAGTGTTGTCGTGCCAATCACAATAGAAAACAGTACAGCACAATCCAAGCATGCCCAAATACTTGATTTCCATAATCTCATGTATGTGTCCATAGTATACATCATCTCCTGATGCAGAACAAACGCCAGCATCATAGGTCGTACGTGAACGTCTCCTCTTTTCAGTTGTGAATGCATATCCTCGAGTACAAAATCTCAGATATGACTTCACAACATAGTTTGGTCCAACCACTATCTCACGTATCCAATCGTCATATGTTTCACCTCTGGCCAAACCAGTAGACACCTATTAATAACACATATATAATGAATTAGTATAAATATGTGATAAATGATATTTTAATTTGTGTAAATATGTGTTAAATGATATTTTAATTTGTTAAGGCACTCACATAAGTAAACATTCATCCATCAAATTCTATCTGCTTAATTTCTTCTAGTTCCTCCTCTATGGCGTATCTATATTCGAACCGCTTTTCTGCCATGAAAATTTTGTACATGTGATGACAATAATGTTTTTAAAAAGGTATAAATGTTAATTTGTTAAAATAAAAATTTGTAAGATAATAAACTTACCTCTCATATTGAAGAACATCTTCGCAATTGATGAGCAAATATGTTTGCAAATGACTTCGCTCATGCTCAGTAAGTCGACGGTCCTTTGGTTTTCCGCTAAGTCGTCGAACATCTGTGAAAATATCTGGAACCTTAACATGATATGTTGCCCGTTCGCCTCTATCATCATGCCGAGCAGGTCTTCTGTTTTTGGTCTGAACTCCTGCTGGAAAGTAGTACTCGGCAAAGTTTGAAATTTCTTCATTGATCATCTATTCGACTATAGAACCTTCCACCCTACTTAAATCTTTCACCTTCTTCTTCAAATGGAACATATATCGCTCATACAGATACATACATCTATACTGCACAGGACCACCAAGTTCTAATTCTTTTGCCAGGTGAATAACAAGATGCTACATAACATCAAAAAATGAGGGAGGAAATATCTTCTCAAGGTTGCACTGAAACACGACTATGTTAGTCTTTAAATTTTAAATACCTTCAAGAGTCACTGATCTGGTGCATAAATCGCGGAAGAAAGCACTTATCCCTGCAATTGCTTCATGAACATTTAGTGGTAATAGTTCCTTGAAGGCAAACGGAAGGAGGCGCTGCATCAACACATGGCAATCGTGACTTTTCAAGCCAATAAACTTTTTTTCCTTTTTGTCGATACAATTAAGCAAATTAGATGCGTAACCGTCTCGAAACTCCACATCGTTTGAAATCCAATCAAAGAAGGCATTTTTTCCCTCTGCATCAAGTCGGTATATGGGAAAAGGAGCCCTACCATTCCCATCAACATGAAGTTCTGAACGAGCACATATATCGACTAAATCCAGTCTTGACTTCAAATTATCCTTTGTTTTACCTTGAACGTTAAGGATCGTGTTCATGAGATTGTCAAAAAAATTCTTCTCAATATGCATGACATCTAAATTATGCCTTAGCAGATGATCCTCCCAGTATGGCAGATCCCAGAAAATACTTTTTTTTTGTGCCAGTTATGTAGTTCTCCAACAGCATCTACCGGAAAATGCTCATGTCCACCGACGTTTGGCGTCCTTACTACACCAAAATCTCTTAGTTGTGTCTTCAAATCTAACCCACTAACTTCTTCAGGTGGACCATCAAACACCTGCTTGTTCTTCCTAAACAAAGTTTTACTCCGACGGTATGGATGATCAGGTGGTAGGAATCGTCTGTGACAGTCAAACCAACACGTTTTTCTTTCGTTCTTTAGTTGGAAAGCATCTGTGTCATCTTGACAATATGGACATTATAGCCTCCCATGCGTTGGCCGTCCAAATAACATATCATATGCTGGAAAATCACTTATTGTCCACATTAGTACTGCCCGCATTTGAAAGTTCTCTTTACACGAAGTATCGTATGTTTCAGCACCTTCAGCCCATAGTTGTTGCAACTCATACATTAGTGGCTGAAGAAACACATCAAGTGATCTCTTAGGATGCTCTGGTCCGGGAACGAGAATGGAGAGAAACAGAAACTCTCGTCGCAAGCACAAGTTTGGGGGTAAGTTGTATGGTGTAACAATGACTCGCCATAGAGAATATTGTCTTCCACTCTTCCCATACGGGCTGAAACCATCAGTACATAATCCAAGGTAGACATTTCTTCTCTCATACGCAAAGTCGGGATACTTTGATTGGAAATGCTTCCACGCTTTTGCATCTGAAAGATGTCTAATCTCACCATTTGTTGAGTGCTCCGCATGCCATCTCATTCGTTGCGCTGTGCGTTCCGAAAGATACAACCTCTGCAACCTTTCCGTCAAAGGCAAATATCACATCCTCTTATATGGCATTGGAACTCTTCCACTCGTATCTTTATAACGAGGCTTCCCACAAAATTTGCGTGTAATCCGCTGGTCATCCGCCCTCCAATAAATCATGCAGTTATCGCTGCATACATCTATTACTTGATAAAATAAACCAACACCAGCTACGAGTTTCTGAACCTCGTAGTATGAACCTGGAGCTACATTATCCTCAGGTAGAATACCTTTAACAAAATCAGCTATCGCATCCACACAATCTTCAGCCAAGTTATAATTTGTTTTAATGCCCATCAGTCTTGTAGCAGATGATAAAGCTGAATGACCATCTCTGCAACCTTCGTACAATGGTTGCTTTCCAGAATCCAACATATCATAAAATCTCCTAGCTTATGCATTGGGTAAATCTTTCCCTCTAAAATGATCATTTACCATCTGCGCAGTACTTACACCATAATCTACATCCGTTCTAATAGGTTCTTCTAATCTAACCGCCGGCTGAGGTTTGCTAGTACTACCAAGTTCATAATTAGTTTCCCCATGATGATACCAAATTTTGTAACTTCGTGTAAACCCACTCAAATATAGATGAGTCCAAACATCCCACTCTTTAATAACCTTTCTATTTTTACAATTAGAGCAAGGACATCTTAACTTACTTGTTTCTGCTTCCGGTTGTCGGCGAACTAACCCCATGAATTCGGTTATACCTCGTTGGTATTCTTCCGTAAGCAATCTCGTGTCCGGATTCAAATGAGGTCGATCGATCCAAGAACAAAAATAATTTGAAGAAGACATGTTTTTTTGAAACCAAATTCGTGATAGTAGGAGGGATGAAGAAGAAATGAAGTGGAATGAAGAGGAAGAGGGGTGGCTGAATTTATAGATGAAATCCTGTCGACATACTGAGGAAATTCCGAGGAGAACCGACACTTCCTCGGAATTTCCTTGAAATTTTTAAAATCTCCCAACGGCTCTTTAACGACTACAAAAAGTCCTCGGAATTTTTGAAATCACCGTCGGTTTTTTCCGACGAACCCGGTTTCCTCGGTATTCCCTCGGAATATACCGAGGAAACCATATTTCTTGGTTTCCTCGGTATTTTCTCGGTTTTTCATCAGAAAATTCCAAGGAACTCAGTTTCCCTCGGTATGTCCCTCAGAATAACGATGTTTTCTTGTAGTGATATAGTTCCCGCGAGTGTTGATCACTTAAATGCATAGAGAAAAAAAAAACACGAAGTGTGAGAAAGAGTCTCTCTCTCATGAGTCTTTAGGTCATGTGTTAGATAATTTCTTGTGAACAATTAACAAGTATTTAATATGTTAAGATAAAAACACAAAAAAAGAAATTTGAAATACAAAAAGAAATTTATTATTTAGATTACGTTTGTGTTTCCATATTACACATGTAAAAGGAAATTGTATTTCACTTCTTATTATAAATATATATATAATAGAGAGGTGTTAAGAAAAATATTGAAATCTAGAGATTTGATAACGGAGCTCAAATCATCATCATCTTCTACTTTATCACCATCCATGAAACTCCAAAGCCTAGTCCAAAAGCTCCTCTCGCACCCTCTCTACCGTTTCTTTAGAGCTGTCTCCAGAGTTAAATCAATGTTTCTAGAGATCTGTAAACACAACAACAATAAACGAAAGCTCACGACGTTTTTTTCTCCAAGAAAGGCTTCAAAGAATCAACGCAAGATCTTTTTTGGATCGTTCAGGTTCCATTGTAATTGATGTTCCTCTGATGTTGTTCCTGTCCCTCAACCTTTTCCTTTTTCTGTCTCTGACATCAATGGTGAAGGAAACGATGAGTCTCATCTCTCTGGCTACCTCGAGCACAAGAAAGTAGAGGATGTTGAAGATATTACAGATGTTGGAGAAGTGGATCATGATGACAATGATATTGATCATTTGGCAGATATGTTGATCGCTAATTGTCATGAGAAGTTCTTGCTCGAGAAAGTAGAATCTTACAGAAGGTTTCAAGAAATGTTAGAAAGGGGTTTGTGAATAATCAGAGGTGAAACATAGATTTTCATAATTATATATCTTTCCTTCTGCCAAAACCATCTGATTTTGGTGTGTGAACAAGATATTGATGATTTCTACTACCTGATCCAGATTAAAATTTAATGAACTAAAAAAAGGATTTAATGGAATCAAGTGAATTTTAATAATAAAAATATTATACTACTAAATTAATGTTAAAAAGAAAAAGTCAATTATACCAACTGAATCCACTAAATTTATGTCAAACTATTTATTTTATCAATTCTCACTATCAATTAATCATATCTGTTTCTTGACTAAAAAAAGTTAACTCCTGAAAATAAGTGTCTCGTTCAAGTAAACGTTTGGTACACTACACAGCACCCTACCTTCTTCGACAAGTCATATACATATCGCTTCTCCCTCTTCTCTCCTTCACCTCTGCAACACATTCTTGCGCCAAGAGATTGCTCGATGCTTCCTCAGTTCTTATGACTCAAGAAACTCCCATCTCTTTTGAAGTTAACATTCAGAAGAATCTTGTTGCCCTTCAAGTAAGGTATATACTTTGATCATTAAGGGTTTAACTTTCGAAGATTTAACCATTTTGTTTCGTCAGGGTTGATTCAGATGTGAAGAAAACGAAGCCACTGACCATAAGACTACCTGTAAAGTAGCTTTGATTTGGTTTTTACAGAATAAGAGTTTCAAACTTTCAGTCACTTGATCTTCTCTGTTTACTTTTGTTGCAAGCAAAGAAGCTAACACCTCGCTCAAGCTGGGGCAGAGTTAATCCGGAGGATCTAGTTGGAAGAATACCTGGTGAAGATGAGTTCGAAGTCTTGGTGCTCAAAGAGTTTAAAACAAACCCTTTCCTTGTGTTCTCCCTATGCATTCTTTGTTCATGTTCTGAAAAGCATCGCCTAGCGACTGTAGACCCGAACGTAATGTGGATGGATGTTAGGAAGGTAATACACATAACTGTTGTCATCTCCTTTCATCTGTAAAGATCTAATCTCTAAATGATTCATTGCAGGTTCCACCTGAAGATCTTAAATGGAGAAACGGGTCAGTGTAAAGTGTTAAACATGATGATGATTCCAGTAACTTCTTTTGTGCTTTATTACCAGATGCTTGATTCTACAGAAGATAGGATTGGCATGTGAGGATTGATTAGCTCATCTCCTTCTCGGAAGCCTCCCTCTTTCACAGAGGGTTCGATGAACTGTTCAAACAGGAAAAGAACCTTGGACCATCTAGCAGTCCTTCAGATTATCACACAAATACGCAGCAAATCATACATGCTTGATGCTTTTTCCCATTTTTTTTTTTTTTGCGTGGAACCAAACTTACAAGCAATCATCACCACACATTAATGATTTCATCATACAGCTAAACATAGATTACATGTGTTATGAATTGGCAGGAAAGGTGTTCTCACTCACGACCACAAAGAGCTAAGCTAAATAAACATGACTAATAACCACTCGTTAACATCTTAGTTATAGTGCTTGATCAATTGCTTTCAGATAGCTATCTACATCCTACAAACTTAGCAAATCTCCTACTTCGTTTAATCAATAAAAATACACAAACTCTTATAGAATCCTTTTAGCTCAACCATACTTGACACTTATCATATATTCAAGCTCATAGCTAACTGCTAACATAACGGAACATAATTTCAAAGAAAAAGTCTTGCAAGATCCTCCAAAATGCAGCGGTAGTTTAACGCATATATATACAAAAGCCATAGCTAAATCAAGAAGACGAATAAAGCTCTTTTAATCAACTCTCAAGATCATTCATGTCAGAGTTACCAGAAACCATTCAAGCAGCTCCTTTTAATGCTTTCTTCAGCTCCTCCGCCACGTCACCTTCTTCCTTGCTTTTCTTCCCACCGTAATCCGACGTCGTTCTCTCGCTACTCCACCTATCACCTCTCGCTCTACCATTGTTGTTGTTGTTGTTGTTCCTCTCAGCTTCTCGGTACTTTGAGTGCGAACCGTAATCTATCGTCGCCGGAGAGAATGGCCGGACGTTTGATATCATCACTCCACGTAGATCCTCAACAGCTCTCTTTAACTCTCTGTTCTCCGACCGAAGCTCCTCCAAGACCAAACACACATCATCACTCTTCCTCGAAACTTTACCCGGATCGCTCGTGGGCTTAGTCTCTTTACCATCACACCCGTCCACGTGTTCAATCCCTATCTTATTCATCACCAGAAAAGGAAACCTCCTCAACGAAATCTCAGCCGTCGGATCAAAATCACGTCTAATCTCCGTCGGAACCCTAACTCCCCACCTCAAATTCACCACCGCGCGTCCCCTCACCGGCAACGACGTCCTCGCCGCGACTTCCACCCCGGAAAGCAAACCAGCGATGTCTCCGGCGGACGTCGACGGCAAGACGGTAACTTTCCTCAACGTCCCTGGAGAATCCACCACCTCGATCGACGAATCCTCCGATCCGTTCACCGATCCGATCAATCCCGACGAAGAATGAGACTTTTTGATGGAGAAGTCGCCGAATCGGGGTTTGAAGTGGAGCATGAAGGTTGGGGTGTTGTTGTTACCTTTACCGAGGAGGTTGAACTCGGCGCTCATGAGCATGGAGGTCGAGATCGGAGAACCGAAGGGTCCCGTTCCGGTTTTGACGATGAGGGAGAAAGGGTTGTGAGAGTCGTTTGGACGGTAAGCGAGTTTGAGAGATGGGCCTGATTCGAAGAACGTGGTGAGGTTGAGGCTGAGCTCTTTGGATTCTCCGGCGACGATTCCCGATTGGAACGGGAGGCCTAAGATGCTTAGAGGAACCTTGGCTCGGAACAGAGGGTTCTTCTCCTCGCGAAACTTCATCGACGCCTTCATCTTATTGGTTATGGTGTGGAGAGTGCAGTGATCTTACGAGTTATGTAGACGTGTAATCTAATGTAAAGTTTCCATTTTTTTTTGCCTTAAAACTTTTGTAAATGTTATCTTTGTGATGGAGGATGGAGAGGAGGAGACAGAAGGAAAGTCTTTTACGGTTTTACCCTTGTGTTATGTAACGAATAACGGTTGGTGTCTACTTGTCTGTGCTGTAATTATGTTAAGTTACAAGGTGGAGAGATAAGCCTAGTGAAGGTTTAAAATGGAAGGTGGACAAAGCTCTGGTGTTTTGTTTATCTGTTAGGCCTCTGTCTAGTTTCTGTTTTTTTTTTTCTTATTCTGTTGATTCATTAAGGCCGTAAAATTATATGGGCCTAACTGAGCCAAAATTTTCACAGATGCTTATGAGGCCAGCACTTATGTAGTGTATTGCCTTTATATGCGAGTAAATTTTTGAAAAACAAGAAGGGGCCCCAAGGAAACATACACTTATCCTTAATCCTCCTCTTTTTAAATACCTGTAAAAAAAATTGAAGAGTTCAAAAATAAAAGCGAATTTTCTTTTGTAACTGAAAAAAGGTTAGTAAAGATTTCATTGATCAAGTGGTTTAATTAATGGAATAATTATTTTTATCTAGTAGTTTGATTAAGAAAGAATTCATTAATATTTTTACACCGATTTGAAGTTCGAATCTCATAAACTGATTTATAACTAATTATATAGATTAGTGAAGAAAAACTTACAAATGATCTTCATTTTCATAAAGTTCCTCAGTAAAGAAAATATAAAATTTTAAGTTAAAAGAGGAAAGCAAATCTCAGTATTTGGTATGCGCATATCCTCATGTAGTCCCTACAAACATGTATAACAAAATCTGAAATCCTGGATATTAAATTCAACAAATATGAGATTATGATATAAACTATATTATATCTTTAGTTTTGTAAGAAAAATTACCTATTTACAAACATACACTCTACAAGATTATCATTAATGGTAATTAAGCAAAATATTATCATCTATCTTATTAAAATAGAAGTATCCACTAAAAATGTTCCTTAATTTTCAAAGTTATTTACACTTTTATGCCACTGAAAATTAAATTAAAATACTTATTTTAATGTTCGTCTTTTTCAGTTAAATTAATGTTTGTTTCCATAAAAAATACATCTTATTATCTATTCATAAACAAACCAAATCAATAAATACAAAATCAAAACATAATATTTTCTATTAATCAAAACAAAATATATTCAATTTCCTACATATTAAATATGGAAACTATTACTTGCGTGAGTTAAGCTAATATAGTCATTTTTGTTAGTTTACAAAATCAGTTAGGCATGAATATTGGGTATCCATTTAGATATGAGATATTTCTTTCGGATATCATTTTTTGAGGTTTTGAAATTAGGTCCCGTTTGAATATTATAAATTTATGTGTAGGTTACGAGTTGGATCCTTACAGGTTATGATGAATTCGGTTCTGATGTATATAAACCTAAAAATATTCAAATAACTAATATAGATTTGTACCAAAAATAACCATATTACTCAATTTAGTTCGGGTTTTTGAATACAATTAATTATATGACGACACATTTAAAATATATAACACTAATTATGGAAAACAAACAATGTATAAAAACTAATACATGTGCGGATTAAAATCTAATAATATTGATTATTGGACATACAATAGATGGCTTAACACACAAAATGATGGTTTAAGATACACAATATTACAAATACATTATTTAATATAAAAAAAAATAGAAAATTAATACTCACGCGGTGGAATCCAGGTCTAGTTTTCTTAAACTAAATCGTACGTAGTTGGATTAAATAAATATCATGGAATAATAATTTTGTTTTTTTTGTTTGGGTCAAAAGAATAATAATTTTGTTTGTCGACAAATTTAAAACTAATCGGGGGTCCATCCACATTACAGCTAAGGAGAGAAGTACCAATGAGAACTGCGAACCACGTCAAACAAATACGAGGAGGACCACCATCTATACGGCTTAAGTAAGGACACGTGTTTGACATACAGAAGCTTAGTAGCATGCATGTGGTCCGAATCTAAAAAGAGAGCACAAGACTCGTGTGTTCGACTCTGAGTCTCTCACGTACACGTTTGTACACAACAAAGTTCGAACCAAATCAGCAAATCCTTTCTCTTAAGTTTCAGTTCTCTCTCTCTTTAATCTGTAGCTGTTAAATCTCTTTAGTATATATATATATATACTCTTTGCCCTACATCCAACGGCTATTATTCATTATCTCTTGTAGTTAATTATCGTCGAATCATTCACCATTGACTCTATTTTCCCTGTTAAATATATAAGTCATAGCTTTAGTCATTAAAAACCACAAAGTTGATTTAGTTCTACAATATATTCTGTCGCAAAGTAAGATCGTGCAACAGAAGCCTAGGGGATTATTTAAGGGTTAATAATGTTTCTAACCATCGACCCACGTTTATTTTAAACGTATATGTCCTCTCTTATTAACATTTTTTTTTGTCAAACTTGTTAATATAACTCAAAATAACTTTTTAATGTATTTTAGGTTTAGCGTATATAGGGGACACTACGCTAGTTGTCTTCATTAATTTATTTACTTGCAAAGTTGTCATATAGCAAGCAAGGATAAAAATTAGTATATAATATATGTATAGCTATATGCATATCGGTCTAGTATATTCTTTTATAATTCGTGGATGATCACTAATACTATAATTAAGCAATGAGCATGTTGCATATAGATTTTCGATTTGATTTAGATAATGTATGTATAATATGTACAGATGGATAGGATCGTATAGCTTGTTTTATTTGTAATCATATAATTTAATAAAGAAGAATGAAAAGGGTGAAAGTAAATAGACGTAAGGAAGTGAAACTGCCTCGTGCATTATGGGAAGAAGGACGTGAGACAACAAAAGGTAAAAGGTAAATGAGAGTCACCGAGGAGTCATGCCATCTCCATGTCTTCACATTCCACTTTATCTCTAACTTTTCTACATTATTGTCTCCATTTGATGATCAACCACTTTCTTTTCTTCTAATATCCTTAATGTATGCTCATGAAAATCATTAGGACATAAATGTATATAAAACCTAGTTAGTTTTTTTAAAACTATATAACCTAGTTAGTTAATATATGATTATGAACAATCAGTTATTTGATTGCAACAACAAAAATGCAGTTTTCTTTTGCGACTATCTATATTTTTGTCTGGCTGATACTTAGGCCAGATCAGTCTATGCAAAAATGGATCTCTGCCATCAACGAAACAAGGTAATTAAACTAAGCTAACATTGTATTCTTGGAAGAAGAAAAAAACAATCATAAGTTTGTTGAGTTTGTGTGCCTGACATGGGTCCAAGTTTGTGAAATCCTACTTGTATATTAATTTATTCCATTAACTAGTACCACCTTCATTTATCTATTAAACACATACACAGAAGATATATAAATATTTCAATATTACGTAAATTATAAAAATGCTATATTAAAGAAATTACAACATGATAATTTGATTAGTGGGAGAGGACCAATGCTCTTAAAGATATTTCATGTCTTGTGTTGATGCATGCTTATATATCTTTCTCATAATAACTACATGTAATTAGTTAATCCAACTAGCTTCTTTTGAGTTTTGTTAATCCAACTAGTTTCTTTTGAATTTACATGATGACTATAAATTAATAAAATTATTAACAAAGTTCCCATTATATTATTCACCTATGTCTAGTTCATATATACACTTTCCACATATAAAATCATTTAATTTTGAAGAACAGTGATTTTAAATATATGTTTTTTGTTCTTACTAATCATTTCCTCTTCCCTCCTATAAAACCTTGACATATCTCCACTCACTATCATATTCACCAACTCCATCTTTCTCTCTTTAGCAGTAAACCCTAATAACTCCAAAAATGGAAGCCACCATCTTCAAAGGCAGAAGAGCCTCATCATCAGCCCTAGCAATGCACAAACAGTCATACTCAGTAACCAAATCAAAGCCAAAGATTCGTATCATTCACATATTTGCACCTGAGATCATCAAGACCGACGTTGCTAACTTCCGAGAGCTTGTCCAAAGCCTCACAGGCAAACCAGAAGATAATGGTGTTTCCAAATCCAAACCAAGAAGAGGGTTTCATCGTCAAGTCCAAGACATGATCAACACGGAGAAGCTAAGAGATGTTGAGCGTTGTGATGACCAAGGGTTCTGCTCAAACTCACAGATTGAAGAGATGTCGATGACTTGGAACGGTGGTAATGAAGGTGGTGAGAGCTCAGGAGGGTTCTTGAATGGTCTTGGAGATTTCGGAGGGTTTATTCAAGAACTTGGTGAATATCCTTATTTGCCCTTGTCCTCCATGGATGCTTCTGCTTCTTCTAACTCCTCTTCTTCCTCTCATTTACATGGTGGATCAATTTTCTCAGATTCTCATCACCAGTTTGTGTAACTCCTGTCTCTCAAACAACAAAGCTTTTTTTTTTTATAAGTGATGTCTTGTTTTTTAATTAGTTTTTTTTTTGTGTGTGGAAATAATCTTTATTTTTTTTGTTTAGTTAGTACAGTTAATTGATTTTATGTAAAGCTTAAACTTCTTTTTATTTCTTCATTCATGTCTTATGCTTTGTGCATTCTGTTAAATTTTTTATTTATACTAATTATTGGAAGGAGGATATGTAACCTTTAATTTCGTTTCTCAAAGTGTCAAATAATGGATAATGAACCGGTATCTCTGTGTCTGGAGATATAGTAAGTTGTATTCAGTTTTGTTTGACATTTACAGACATAAACAGAGGAATATAAGGACCTGTTTTTTTTTAACTGTTGTACTCAAGATTCTCTACAACACTCGATGTTTCAACCCTCGTTAGAACTTCAGGCACACCCAAAGTATCTCTTACAATCTGCACAACAACAAAAACCGTTTCATATCCTGCAAGATTTGTAACTTCTAAGGTCATAACAATTTACGAACTTACAAGAATCTCGTCGTCTAGGTAAGATATCATGAAGAATCTCTGGTAAGATCCACCTGAAAGCCGATAACAATGTTACACGTAAGGAGGGGAAATGTTGAAAATGTGGCTTATTATATAGCTTACCTAGTGGAATCCTTAGACCATTGGCTAGAGTATCTTTAACAGGTTCAGGAAGCTGCTGCAACGTCGTGGTAGCTTGACCTAATAAACCTCTTAGCTGTTCCGGTACTGCTTCTTCAATAACAGTTGGCGACTCTAGCATTCCCTCTAGATACTCTTCCCTCATCCTTAAAGGCCCTTCCACTGTCAGTTTCGACGATAAGATGACTTTGTTTTCTATCTGCATAGATAAACAACTTCTTTTTTTCTTTAGAGTCTGCTTATACATATCCATAAGTCTTATACATGAATGTATGTATACCATGTTTAGCAGCTTAACATTGGCGGTGGCCCTAGTGCTAGCGTCTTTAATGACAATGTCCATACTTGATAGACTCACAAATGAAGATGGAAACCTCCTGCCACAGTAGCATATAGAGAGAGCAATGCTTAAAATGTTTTTTAGTGCTTACCTATGAGCAAAAGTACATAATAGTAAGAAGACTGACTCGAAAATAACACGAGCAGCAAGTGAACCAGGAGTGTTGGATCCAAACCACTCAAAACTCCATCTGCCTTCAAGATAAGGAGACCTGGAAAGACATAAGAAACCAGTTCATCACATTGTCCTTTTAAAAAGGTGAAGTAAGAGCAGCTACGTGGTTGGTCTAGGAGTTGGGTTAAGCCGCTCTAGTATCGTTATCCTCTCATTCACATCAATCTTTTGCATATCAGTGATCTTCCCTGTAACTAAGGCCTCAAATCCTCCAGCATCATTGAACTGTAAATCCAAAAAATGGTTTCAGAAACTCCAACAAAGAGTAATACAAAACAGCTTAACACTTCTGATTCTCGAAACAGAGAAGTTAAAGCTGTTTCTTTTTATTACATACTCGTAACTTGTATGAATCCAATTACTAATAAAGGAGGCAACTTTCGATTACAGATAATGAAAACGAAGATCTAAAGAGGAGAAAGGTAGAGACTTTACGGCGAGAATGAGCGATTCTTTAGCGGAGAGACGCTCCATTTCTCTGGCGTAAACAGAAGGAATCCCTTGAGCGGCCTCTTGTACCATAGCTCTGCATATCATTCTCCGGGTCTGAGTCTGACCCTTCTTCTCCGGGTGAAGATTGAGAGAAACCCTTGTCGTCAACGGTGGTGATGGGAAGCTCAATCGAACAGCAGAGGTGACGGAAACTGAACCCTGTTGTATCAGTGCCATTGAAGAAGAAAGGTCAAAGATTGGCTGCGTAAGGAACCACGAAGAAGAAGAAGAGGAGGAGAGAGAGAGTTTAAAGCAGATTCACTGTTTGTCTTCTCCTCTCGTAATCAAACGACTAATCACGTTCAGTCAAAGAGGTTTAGAATACTAAACTAGTTATTTAGATTTTCAATAATAAGATAATTATTAGATTCTTAAATAGACATTTTTAAAGTTTTTGTTATAAAAATAATTCAAAAAATAATCATATCTAAAACCTTACTCCATAAACTTAGTTTAAGTATAAATGTAGTAATTAATAAAATTGGTTTTAGTCATTTTTCTCGTGTTATTTCAATAGAATTATTTTTATTTATAAATTTAGAGTAGTATAGAACTAAAATATTCCAATTGCACATAATTAGCAAAAATGATTATTCATAAATCCCTAGCCGTCCGATCGCGTGGAACTTTAAGACCGTCCTTTGTCTAAACCGGTGCGTACTAGATTCCTCTTCTCTTCTCTTCGCTCTCTGCTGCTGCGTTAGCCCAATTCGACAAGATTTGGACGTTTGTAATCAAAAAGGGAGAATCTTCCATGGTGTTTTTAGCTAAAGCTTTGAGCTTGATGATCACAGCTCCAGAGAAAACTCGCTCTCTTCATCTTCTCTTTGTGTCCATTTGAATCTGAGAATTAACCACCTCTCTCACGCCTCTTAATTGCTTCCTTCCACGGTACATATCAAATTGTGATTGTCTTTGATTGCTTGGTTGTCATGTCTGCCTGCCTGCAATGAAAGCTAGACAAGTTTTGTCTAATCATCTTGGATCATTGTTTCTCTTCCATGCAGGATAATAAAGAACCCACGGAGTAGGCTTTGTTGACCACAAGTGAAAGGAAGAGCCTTTTGTTTTTGTTTCTTGATGGGTGAAGAGTTAGCTAACACAATGAACCTGGATTTGAATCTAAGGCCTCGTCCTGACTCAGATCTCCACCAGGTGCTGAATGAAACTCTCAATTTGGCTGATTGGACTAATGTGCCATCTGAGAGATCCTCAGACGCTGTAACCAGGATCAGAACCCGGCATAGGTCGCGGTTCAGACAACTTAATCTCCCCATCCCGGTTCTGTCTGAAACCATGGCAGCTATAGAATTGAGCCAGTTGATGGGAAGTTCTGCAAACGGAGTTGGTTTGCAGACTGGTGAGGGTAGTGAAAGAGGCAACGAGGATTTGAAAATGTGTGAGAACGGGGAGGGAGCCATTGGGGACTGTGTATCAGAGAAGAAAGAGGATGTGGAGAAAACCAGTGGCAGTGATGGTAACTTTTTCGATTGTAATATATGTTTGGATTTGTCAAAGGAGCCGGTTCTCACTTGTTGTGGACATCTTTACTGTTGGCCTTGTCTGTTCCAATGGTTAAACATCTCGGAAGCAAAAGAATGTCCGGTCTGCAAAGGAGAGGTGACATCCAAAACCGTGACACCTATATATGGGCGTGGAAACCATAAAAGAGAAGTTGTAGAGATTTTGGATACCAAGATCCCTATGAGACCCCATGCAAGACGTGTTGAGAGTTTGAGGAATGCCATTCAGAGGTCGCCTTTTACAATACCAATGGAAGAAATGATTAGACGTATACAGAGTAGGTTTGAGAGGGACTCAACAACCCTTGTCCCTGATTTTAGTAACCGCGAGGCATCAGAAAGAGTGAATGACCGAGCCAACTCGATTCTTAACCGGTTGATGACTTCTAGGGGAGTTAGATCAGAGCAGAACCAGGCCATTGCAGCTGCATCAGAGGGTACTGATCTTGAAGGAGAAACAACCACTAGATTCCATCCTCTGTTAATCAGGAGACAGTTACAGTCACACCGAGTCGCAAGAATCTCGAGTTTCACCTCTGCATTGAGTTCTGCTGAGCGGCTTGTTGATGCGTATTTTAGAACTCATCCATTGGGGAGGAACCATCAGGAGCTACACTATCATGCTCCTGTTGTGGTTGATGATACAGACTCTTTCTCGAGCATTGCAGCTGTTATAAACTCTGAGAGTCAAGTGGATACTGCAGTTGAGATTGATTCAATGGTCACTCTTTCAACGTCTTCTTCGAGGAGAAGGAATGAGAATGGGTCGAGGGTTTCTGATGTAGACAGTGCAGATTCTCGCCCACCTAGGAGAAGGAGATTTACTTGAAACAAATAAAAGAACAAGCTTTCAATCTGTGGAAGATGATGATAAAAAGAAAATATGTAAAGTATTTTTCTTTTGTTGCTGCTTGTTGGTTTGTTGTGTCTTGATTTGTATTTTCACAGTAGCTATGGTGTTTTTAATCAAAGTTTCTATTCTGAACGAACCTGGTAATAGTTTCTTAATCCATTGTGCAAGGGTATTGTTTATAGTTTCTGTTTACTTTAATTTCTTGATTTAAAGTTTTAATTTAAAAATATATTTTAGACTTTCATAGATAAATAACTACTAATCGAAGTTTTTATATTTATTATTTTATCACAGGCATATAACATGTGTTATGAATCTTACGATCTACTTAGCAGTGAGGTCTTTTTTTTTTGTTCAGCCGATATTTTTTTGTGATTTATCTTAAATATAACCTTTTGTTTTAACAAATTTTGTAAACAATGGTTCTCCAAAAAAAAATCCAAATTTCTTTGAGCAGTGTACATGTCACATTGGCAGAGCGACATTCAACACGTAAATTATTCTTTTGAATTATCTAATTTCATAGTTTTTCTTTCAATTATTTCACTTCTGATTAAAACAAAAATCTTTTAAGTTTCTATTATGAGATTCTATTTTTGACAATAAAATAAGAGAAATGTCATATATAGTTTTATTTTTTAGTGTTTAAGAAGAAAAATAATTTTTTATTAAAAAGTATAAATATACATTTATACTTATTAGTTAAACTAATCTAATCTTATGGTTTAGAGTTATGTGGTGTGGTTTTGAAGCGAAGATTAAAATTTTAAAAAATAAAAATAAATATTAAAATTTTCAAAATTAAAAAATTATTTCAGTTTTTTTCTTGATAATTATTTTTGTGACAAAAAAATTAAAATAGTTATTTGAAAGAATTGATCATAAAATAATTATAATATAAATAAGGGGTTAAAATTAAATCTCACAGAACGGACATCTTCGAACCATTACCAGGTTTTCAGGATATAATTGAAAATATTATTGCACCTTGGAACTTATATAATGGTCTGTTTTTTTTTGTCAACCCATTATATAATGGTCTGTTTAATTGGAATATGATTGAAAAATTCTAAATAAATCACATGTATAAACTTCGTGAAGAAAATTACGTACGTCAACGGCAGGTTATATATAGAACTTCAAACAGTTCAAAAAAAAACACATAAAAAGGAAAATTAAAATGATGTGTGCGGGAACAAGAGTCGTCGTCTCGTTACTCAATGCATGAGCTGGAGACTGGAGCCAATAAGATTTTTTATTTCTCTTTGTAATTCCCTTGTTTCAAATTCTTTTACGTGCTGCTAATCACTGCTAATTTTGTTTTACTCATACGTCACAAATTTTAATTATTTTTTAGCATCTCATTTTTTTATTATTTTGAATTCTTGATCCTTTGTATATTAGAATTTAAAAACATGAAATGTATACACAAAATAAAAAAGTAACCGAGCGTTGAAAGCACATAAAATAGAAAAAAAACTAAAATAAAATTAGGAAGATAAGACAAAATCCTAATAAATATAGATAATTTTAAGAGAGATTAATACAACATTTCTTAAAAAAAGGAAGCACAACACCTTCGTGAATTGTGATTGGGTGTTTTTTTTTTAAAAAAAAGAGTGGAATAAAGACAAAACAGAGACAACACCATATTAATGCCTTTCACCGAATATAAAAACAAGACAGGACACAACCATCGTCCTCCTCCTCCTCCGCCTCCGCCTCTTTTCGTTTTCTGATTTACCCGTTGGTTTCTCGTCTTCGATTTTGAATCTGAAGCAAACAAAACACCGTTAAACACGCGATCTCCAAGTCTGGTAATAATACACTTTTTTTTTTTGAATTTGGGGATAAAGATCGAGAATCATCGAATTCAGAAATTTGGTTGTCGGGTCGGATTCTCGGGTCAATGATTTATGTTAATTATCAGGATGCCTCGTGTGAAGAATCTAGCTGGGGAAATATATCTCGAAGTGTAAAGAAAATCTGAATTTTTTTTTTGGGAAGACCATTTTTTTATTTTCTTGTCTTTGAATTGTTTTGGTTTATGGATTAGGGAAAAGATAATGTTGTTTAAATTAAACTTTTATTGTTAATTGCAAAACTTGAAACCACGATCTTTTTTAGCTGTCTTAGGTTAGATTTGTTAGATTCTTGTTCTAGTTAAATACATTGTTATGTTTCTCTGTCTAGTTAGATTGTGAAAAGTATGGTATGCAAAGAGATTATGTTGAAGTCATTAGAATGTGCAAAGGTCTAGCTTTTAGCATTTTTTATAGCTTGGGAGGCTTATTGCAAAATTTGAAACCACCATCTTTGTTAGCTGTCATTGTTCAGATTTGCTGATTCTTGTTCTAGTTTGATCCATTGTTATGTTTCTCTGTCTTGTTAGATTGAAAAGAGTGTTCTTTAAATATAATATGTTTTGTATTTTATCTTCAAATCTTCTCTATTGATGTTTGATAGTTCTGCGATTGGTTACTATGTCACTGGAATGTGCAAAGGTCTAAGCTTTTAGCATTGCTTTTCATAGTTTGAGGCCTATTGCTTTGGTACCTATCTGAAAGTGTATTTATGTTTTGCTCCAAATTGTTAGTTTACTTTTGAATTGTTTTTGTTCCTTAGGTAAAACAAAATAACAGATGGGGATTGTATAACTCACAAGTGTTTCTCTTTCTCCTCCTGCAGAATAACAATTAGATCGAAAATACGTAAATCATCTGGCTACAAGTGAGAAAGAAGGGCAAAGGACTCACCATGGCTCCTGGAGGCAGTGCTTTGAAAGAAGTCCTTGAATCTAACTCTACAGGAATGGATTACGAGGTTAAAACGACGAAAGTGGAAGTTAATAATTGTAATAACAACAAGCCTGCAAAGTCAAGTAGTGCAGGAACTGGAAAATATGGGATGCATTCCAACAATGGTGTCTACGAGCTTCTGGAATGTCCAGTGTGTACTAATCTAATGTACCCTCCAATTCACCAGGTTTGTCACTTTGTCTCTCCCTTCTGTAATTTGCAAAGTTCATATCTCTTTAACGATGTGTTAACTCTACAGTGTCCAAATGGTCACACGTTATGTTCAAATTGCAAAGCGAGAGTACAGAACACTTGCCCTACATGTCGCTACGAGCTTGGTAATATAAGATGCTTAGCTCTCGAGAAAGTTGCAGAGTCCTTGGAAGTTCCATGCCGGTACCAAAGTTTGGGCTGTCATGACATTTTCCCTTACTACAGCAAGCTTAAGCATGAGCAGCATTGCAGGTTTAGGCCTTACGCTTGCCCTTATGCTGGCTCTGAGTGTTCGGTTACAGGTGATATCTCCACACTAGTTGTTCATCTTAAAGATGATCATAAAGTCGATATGCATGATGGCTGCACTTTCAACCACCGTTATGTGAAATCAAATCCACATGAAGTCGAAAATGCTACATGGATGCTTACGGTAATCGTTTCTTGTTACAATATGTTTTCTTCTTCTTGCTACATGTATGCTTATGGTAACAAGTAGACATCCTAGGCTCCATTTTTGATTCTTCTGTCTCGTTAAGTACGATCTGATAGGTTTTTTCAGACCGTAACCCTCGAATACATGCTAACTTGCATTTTGGCTTCTTACATTTTGTTTCTAGGTGTTCAACTGTTTTGGGAGACAGTTCTGTTTACACTTTGAGGCTTTCCAGCTAGGGATGGCGCCAGTTTACATGGCATTCCTTCGTTTCATGGGAGATGAAAACGAGGCAAAGAAGTTCAGTTACAGTTTGGAAGTAGGAGCTCATGGACGTAAACTAACATGGCAAGGGATCCCTAGAAGCATCCGTGACAGTCACAGGAAAGTCCGGGACAGTCAAGACGGTCTCATCATCCCAAGAAACCTCGCACTCTACTTCTCTGGAGGTGATAGGCAAGAACTCAAGTTGAGGGTAACCGGTCGAATCTGGAAAGAAGAGTAAACCGGAACAAAGCAACAAAGGAGTGATTTGAAGAAAATTATGTACATAAGAATAAGCCTCACATGGAGAGAGCTAATGATCATATGGAAGATTTCAACTTGTCTTGGTTTTATTATGTTATCATGGGTTCTTCTCCCATGGAGATGAAGTTAACATGATGGATGATGATCTTCTATGATGAATCAGTTTGGAGGGTGCCATTGTTACTATTTTGTGGCTGCAATAATCATAGTATCTCTGTATTTTTTTTTTGGTTTTGTTTCTGTTGGGCATTTGTGGTTTCAGACAGGGAATGTAGGAAAAGTAAGACATGATGTGTTGACTATGTTCTTGTTGTAAAACAATGTCCGAAACAGTTTGGTGCGCTTTTTGTTTACAATGATAATTTTTCGATGCAGAAGCATCATTGGAACTTTGTAGAGTGTAAGGTGTTATTGTTAGTGCTGAGTTGCATTTGAGTCAAACAAGATTAATCCAAACTTATCACTATAATCCCCACAAATACATACTCAACTGTTAGCTTTTATGTATGTGTGTGTGCGCGTCTGTGTATGCTTATGTGAACTTCTCGGACAGTGAAGGAGCTCGAAGGTTGAGAAATGTTATGCAACGAGACTGCAAATACAAAACATGAAAGAACAAAAGGACTTGTCTCAGTAACAGGCTAGTTATTGTTCTTAATCTCTTAATATTTTATAATTTTTTAATGCAAAATCCATTGTAAATGGAAGAATTTTCAAAAGTGTTTGATAGAAAAATCAAAATGCTCTATGTTTACGTTTGAAACAATATGACATTAGAAAAATCGAACCACTAGTTTATTAAAACAAAAACTAAATACCAAAGAACTCAAACTGCAGATGTCAGAAAGTACAAAAAAACACTAAAAACAAAAGCAGAAACAACAACAAGCAAGAACACATATATAAATATATATATACATAATTCTCATAAATCATTTGGAATTGTAGAAAGAACAGAGTGTTCAGGCTTGTGACTACACTCAAAATCAAGATGAACAAAAGCTCTTTCCACTTCTGGTAGTTCTTCGAGCTTTATTTGCAGTGATTCACCAATTGCATGAGCTTCTTTCAATGGCAAATCTTCTGGGAGCTCTATATCCACCTGCCACCACATACACATATATATAACAACAATATGTAAACTTAACTATGAATTAACCAAATCATATACATTTATGATGCAACCAAAAATTAATTTCTTACTTTTTACTATATGATTGCAACATATAGACTTACCTCGACAAAGTAAAGAACACCGAATGTATATGCACGAACAGTATCAACACGTTTGATGTTATCTGCACCTTGTCGCAATACTAAGTATGTTAACTTCTGCAATACTTCTGGAGGAGCTGCTTGTCCGATCAATGAGACTATATATATACAAGAAAATGATAGTGAAAACTCAATTTATGTTATTAGATTATTGAAGAATACAAACAACATTAAATTACAAAATTTTACCAGCATTTTCCATAACGGTTCCAGACCAATTGACAATAGTGTATATGGCTAACACAATAGCACCAGACGGATCGATCCACCAATAGTAGGCATTCCCAAGAACGGCCGCAACCAGTCCAAGAACGTTTGTCACCACATCAAAGTAATGATCCTATATAAAAACTCATCAATCAAATGTCTATTTTCACATGAAATTATAATAATATATGCACATTTATATACCTTTGCATATGCACGGACAATATGATTTCTAGAACTTCTGCAGTAGATCCACAAAACGAGTTTAATAGCGGTTGCGGTTAGCATGATTGAATATAGCCATATCAATTGGTCATGACTCATTGTTTCTGAAGGTTGATTTGTAATCAGTTTTTCAGCTGCCACAAGCAGCACTTGAAACCCTACACAAATGCATATGGTTAATAATCTAGAATTACATTTTCATCAAGAAACTTATAATAGTTAGTTTTGAGATGTATAAAATTTATATACCAAGAGTGGCCATAACCGCGGCGAAAATGATGATTCCAACTGGTTGCACCCTAAGCTTTCCAATGGGATATTTGTAAATATTGATGTTCTTCATTGATATATGCGTGAACCAAAGTATTCCACCAGCCATTAGATCAAGCAAAGAGTCAAGTGTGGATGCTGCAATTGCTATCGATCCACTCTTTATAGTAGCATATGTCTACACATTATAAAACATTTTATGAACATACTCAAATGTATAAAACAACTCAACAGAAAGTCATTGTCAAAAAATAAATAATTATAACTCAACAGGAAAGTCACACCCCACCTTGAGAGAAAGTAAAAAAATGTTAGCCCAGTTGGAGATTTGCATGGCTATCTCTTGTGCAGCTCTCTCAGCACGATCTTCTTCTTGGATTTTTTCATCTATGACATAGTCTTGTGATCGAGCTACAAAACTTTCTACTTCCTCAAATGATTTTAGTGTTGCTATTTGTCGTTCGTAGTACTCCTTCTCATCTTTAAGGATAGAAAAAAAACATTATTCGTGAGATCTCTATCAATTTATAAAGTAATACTTTTGATATACTTTACCTTTTTTTAGGCCTATAGCTTTGGAGACATCAACATCAAAAGGGTCTTCCGGATCTATGTGAGATCGAAGCTTTTGAGGCAAATCCGTGAAAAAATTTGATTTCATTGTAGAAACCAAACCGGTAAACTTCGGTTTATGAACTTCAGCCTCAACATCGTTTGACGAAAGCAACGGTGTTTCCATAGAATCGACCTCAGTTTCTGGAAATTATTAATAAAATCATATCTTCAAATAAGCATAGCATAAAAGAAATAAACAAAAAGAATAAATATATTACCAATGATTTTCAGAGGAATTTTTATGTTTGCAGATGATGAACAAAGAAGAGGATACAGGATTATATAGACACAAAGATTTTTTTTTAATAGAAAAAAATAAAAAAAATTATGTTGAATTTTTGGGATTAATTAATAAATTATTATTGTATATAAGAAAGAACATGGTGGTAGAGACAAGCGCTGGTACTTGCCCACATGCTTAAGCATCAATAACGCTTGTCTGATCCACGACTCTATCAGGAGCTTCTTGTTCCGTGATGATTTTTTTTTCCGGTTAAACGACAAATGGTTAATTTGATAGACGACACGTTTATTTTACAAGGCTGTGATTGCAAAGTACAAAATGATTCAACTTTCCCGAACCCTAGACTTGGATTTTCCTCACATGAGTCATGAGTGTCTCAACAAAGATAATAAAAATATATAGAAAAGTAGATGTTAGATACAAAAACATGAAACCTTAAAGTTTTTTTTTTTAAATAATAATTATGAATGGTCTGTAATCCTTTCAGCCTGGGAAAGGGGGTACTATTATTAGTTAAGAGTCACTTAAATAAAATAAAAAATGGAATTTGACAAATGACTGTTGAAGCGAAAAGGCCAAATAAAATTATGAAAAAGTGGGAAGTCAACCATCTTTATATATTTTTCAATGTAAATTCCTATCTTTATGAAAAATTTGTATGATAACACATTGATGAGATCATCAAATATTTGAAATGAATACTAAATTGACAAATACCCACACATAAAACACATTTATTTAAAATTTACAAATCACATAACCTATTTATGTTGACTTGTATTACGTATATCTACTCTATACGTTCGACAATGCATATAATTCACCTTGACTTGAACTTCTAAAAAGTCTTTCACTTGAAAGATGAAACTTCTTTAATCCAAAATAAGTCGAAATTTTAAGTGTATAGAACTCTGGATTATAAACTTTGTGAACCCTGGGGAAATCAACAAAGGAAAAGAAAAAAAGCAGAACGCTCTCAAATGATTACAATGGATAAATTATTATCTGGGTTTGTTTTAATTTTCCAATAAAGATTTTTTATGAACAAATATTTTTGTAGATTGTTTTCCAATTTACAGTCACAAACGCTCGATATATTGGTAAATTTCTTTGGAAACATCATATAAAGATTTTCATATAGAAATAATTGTTTCGCCAACTGACTGGAAATTTTTTAAATTTTCTATTTAAAAAGATAAAGGAGAATCTTATTTTAGAGAAACAAATGTTGTAGATTTCTTTCTTTATCTTCCTAGTTTATGGCGTATTCGTAGTTTTATTTAATTTTATAGAAAACACATTTTACAGAATGTTGTTCCGCAAACGATCTATGACATGTTTGTAGATTTCTTTATTTTCTTAGCACCCTATGGTTTTATAAAATGAGCGAAGACTTGAATTACAAACTTAATTACAACCACGCGTGAGAGGTAAATTAATAATTAGCATAATTAAAGTACTAACGATTATAAAATCAGTATCAATCAAAATGAGACTTAAGGAACACTATATTTTGACTCACACATCCGTGCGGATAATTTTCATTTTATCAATTGAATATGTGAAAAAAATATGTTAATGTACCAATTCAATAATTTTTCATATTTCATTCATATATTAATTTCAATTTAATATAATATATAGACTATAATTATAAAATCTCTAAAAATAGCATAAAATTTGCTTCTATAATAAAATCTTATTTAATTTTTATTTATAATAATATTTATTACTAATTAATAAATTAATAAATGAATTCATTTAAAAAACTTAAAAATCTTAGTAAGATCTTTGTTAGATTTTCTACAACAATTTTATTATAATTATTTATTATTAATATCCTAATAATTATTAAAAATATTTGAAATGTTTTATTTTTTAATAAGTTAATGTAATAATCAAATAGATGTAATTGCTGAAATAGACCAGTATGATTTTTTATGGTGTATAAAATTGTACTTCTCTTTTAATAGATAAGATTTCCATGAAGCTTACTGGTTTTGACTCATGATTTCTTTATCTCTTTGACTTTCTTTAAGAACAAAAATAACAATTAGAATCATGCAGCTCCTTAACTATTATTCACTATATATAAAAATATCAAATTGTATATTGATCATTAAACGGCAGCATGTTATACGGTGTATGATCAATGTAGCACTATAAGAAAAAAATGTAGCTCTATAAGAAAATACTAACTAATATCACCATTTATATCTTTATTCGATCTTACGACAATACTTATGTTAAATATATTTTGTAAGTGTATGATTATATGCGTTAATATACGATACAAATAATAGCCCTTGTCATCGTGGATTAGGTAGATGAAATTAACATCGAATTCTATTTACTCAAATAACAAAAAGATAATTTATTCATCTAAGATAACACTTTTTTTTGTCAAAATGTGAATTACTTTCATAGAAATGGCATATTGTGATACAAGAGATACTTGAATCTAAAGATGCTAAGACTAGCAAAAGGATATCTAAGAACCCCCAAAAAGAATAAAAAAAGATTCTTAGATATACATGGTTAGGCTTAATCAGATTCATAATGAATAAATTAGGCTAAAATGTGAAGATGACAGCTCTTGGTCACCTGACAGATTCATAACGCTTATTATCAGGTTATCAACTTGAGTTACGAATCATGATGCCAGAGTGATTCATCCTTGATCGATGAAATGTACGGATGATATACTTTATATCTCATTATTGACAAAGCCCTATTATAGGAACATTGATTGGTAATAAACTCTGCCCAAAGTCCAATCTTCTGTTTTCGTACGTTACTCAAACAAATATAAATATATGTATTTGAAAAAATATAAAAAAGAGTTGAATAACGTTTATTGTTTATCATTGAGAACGTATATGTGAGCCAGGCATGGTCAACTCAACTGCAAAAACACCAATCTTTTACCAATGAATTTATGCTGATTACGTCGAAGTCAATGGCTACGGCTAACGGTGAACGCTTGTCTGCACTCACCCAATAGTCCATCCTACAATGAGTTCAAATTTCATTTAATGCTCGGTGTCTTGTCCGCCAATATGTCTTGTAGATAATATTTACAAACATTGCAATGTGTGCCATATATACTAAATATATATATGTATACAAATAATTCATAAATTGAAAACACAATTCCCTGTCAAATTGTTTCCGGCACTATATCCGCTCTATCCATTTCTTCAAAATCATAATTTACGCACAATATATATTCATGTGTACAAAACTCTAGCATTTGCAGCAGTCTTATATATATATATCCTTTAGTGCTAGAGTTTACACAAATGAATATCTTTGTTTATAA
>CAJHQQ010002380.1:0-66048 GCA_905132885.1 Moricandia moricandioides
TTTTTTTTTCAATTTCCAATTTAAATTTTCTTTATGAGATTGTTTCCAGAACTTTTTATCGAGAATCAAACCAAACTCCAAGAGCGTCAACATACCTTCTGTCTGCAGACCTTGTCATCAAGGACAGCCGGTTCCTTATGGACTTGTCAATCTGCTTCACCATTGTGGTGATTGTTTTGGTGGATCCCCATGCCTTCTCCGGTTTCGTTTGTACCATATCATATAGATGGCACACTGAAACGAATATCTGATGCAGAAAGTAGACGTTTGATCCATGCCACTGTCTTTGATGATTCTTGTGATGAGCATCCAACTGTCTGAGTATCTCCTTTTCAGAATTTCTCTTACTAACTTCTCCCAGATCATAGAAGAATAGGGACATTAGAAAAAAACGATACTGGGTCTCCTCTGCTGTCCGACATAGAACACATGTGGTATCGATCCCATTATTCCATTTTGCAACTCTGTCCATTGTAGAAAGTTGGTTTAACAGTGTGAGTCAGCCACGCTACAAATCAGTATTTAGGAGTAGAATGAGTGAACCATATCCCTTTCGCCAAGCTACTTCTGTCTTTTATTGACGACAAAGCTGCCAAGTCTCATGGTTGGAGAAATTCTTCTCGAATCCCGACTGCCTTTGCCAAAGATCAGTATCCTCTATTTTAGGTTTCTGTGAGCCCACGTCCAACTCTTTATTGTTCGATTAGTACAATATTGTTCACTTTTGTCCTAAGAGGAAAGCCAACATGAATTTACTTTTAGATTCCTTCCCAAAAGGTCTCGTACTTATCAGAGTTGGACATCTCTTTATATATTAGACACTCTTTGTCTAAACTTCCATTGTGGGATTTTGTTTGATATCTCACATTCTCCCCCTCAAACTAAAGATCACACTCATCTCATGTGTTTTTCCTTCAGCGAATCATCTTGGCACCACCTTGTACTAGTAATCACAGAGTTGTCTTTGAGAATGCTTCTCCCACAATATCACATGTTCAATGATCTTCTTACTAGTTTCTAGTATAAACCTCATTTTCCGACTAGAAGGGTCACATTCCTACTCGAAAGGTATTTCGGTCTTCTTACATATCTTTTTCAAACCGTTATGATACCAATTGTTGGGATTGTGAAGGTCCATGTCAAACCTTTAATGTCCGATTAGTACATTATTGTCCACTTTGGGCGCAAGAAGTAAACACGTATGGATTTACTTTTGGTTTCCTTCCCAAAAGGTCTCGTACTAATTAGAGTTAGACATCTCCTTACATATTCTACACTCTTTGTCTAAACTTTTAATGTGAGACTGTAACGCCCCGAACGTCCACAGCTAATGGACCACCCACGCCCGCTCTCTCGGCCCGTGGGCCCCATCCCCTTCCAACGATTGGTGCGTAAATTTTCCAAGACTCGAAATCATTTTTATTGACCCTGCAATCACCACCCGACCTTTTCCCGTGTTTTGGCCTCACTCATACGGTATCGCGGATCACTTCCCGATAGGTCACTCATCCTTTCACTACTCCAGCATTAGCACGCTTAATGCTGGAGTTCTAAACGGATGTGTGACGGAAAAGGTAAGTCAACTTTGGTGACATAGGTAGCCAAATCAATTATCTTAAGTCTTTCCACATATCATAACTCGGGATGTAACAATTCACCCCCTCTCAAAGAACGCAACGTCCTTGTTGCGCCCCACGACAGGTCTCAGGACGCCTCTCTGGTCAGAACTGAGATTGCTAACCAGCTCTGATACCACGTGTAACGCCCCGACCGTCCACAGCTAATGGACCACCCACGCCCGCTATCTCGGCCCATAGGCCTCATCCCGTTCCAACGGTCGGTGCGTAAATTTTCTAAAGATTGAAATCATTTTTTACTGACCCTGCAATCACCACCCGACCTTTTCTCGTGTTTTGGCCCCACTCACACTGTATCGCGAATCACTTTCCGATAGGTCACCCATCCTTTCACTACTCCAGCATTAGCACGCTTAACCTTGGAGTTCTAAACGGATGTGTGACGGAAACGGTAAGTCAACTTTGGTGACATAGGTAGCCATGTCAATTCTCTTAAGCCATTCCACATATCATAACTCGGGATGTTACAGAGACCTTGTTTGATATCTCACACTCTGTATCCTCACGCTTTTTGTTTTTATGGATCACAATATGTTTTCCAACTTCCTGGAACAGACTTGTTCTATGGCATCTTCTGGGTCTCTTCCTAAAGAAAGCTTCTTCCAGTGTCGATTCTCTCCTGATACCAAGATCTATGATACCTCGGTCCATAGGCAGCTCTGAGAACGTACCCATGTTCATCCATCGATCAAACTAGAAGGAGATCTCTCACCCATTACCGAGTTCCTTTTAATGAAATTTTTTGGCAATATCTCTCAGCTTTAGAATTTTTCTGCACATCCAAGATCCATGTTGAGTTGTGCTACTGATTTCCTAGAAGCTTTTTTTTTTTTTTTTTGTAAGCTTCAGTCAGATCCATTTTTTCCACAGATATGACTTGGCAGATAGTAACCGCGAGATGATCTTTAATCCATGAACCATATTAACTTCTTTCAGAGGTTTAATACCCAGACCTCCCTCACTCTTGAGAGTACAAATATCCTGCCAAGCAACCTTCGATCCAGAGTTTTTTAATTCAGGTCATGACCAAAGGAAAGAAACGCATAGCTTTTCAATCTCTTTTATGCATTGACTTGGTAGTCGGTAACCTGAGGCCCAAAGGCCTACTTGTTGTCCATGTACTGATAGGAGCCCTGACCTTTTCAATCAGCGGAAGGTAATCCTGGTAGTCATACCTTTAGTCAGCAGAGGGAGACCGAGGTATCTCACAAGCAGCTGCCCACTGCAAATGGAAAATTTTGAAGAATAGCATCTCGTGTTTCCTCATTAACTCCAGCCATATAGACAGTCGGGTTTTCTAGAATGATACGAAGCCCTGATCAGCGAGCAAATTTATCAAAAACTGCAATAACTGCTTCCACTGATTCGTTAGAACCTTCAACGACAAACACCATCAGATTATCGGCAAAACATAAATGTTTGAGGGCTAGACTCTAAAATTGTAGATGATATTTAAACTGCTGGGTTGCAGCCGCTTGATCAATCTTGAGAGAGAGCATATTCATACAGATGACAAACATGTATGGAGATAAATAGCATCCTTGTCGTAACCCCTTCCACTTTGAAAGTATCTAGCAAGCTCTCCATTAACTTGGACCGAGAAGGATGGAATGATGATTACATAGACGAATTCAATGAACATATGATTCAGGAAATCCCATTGCCGATAGACTATGAATGAAAAATTGCCATTGACCTGAGTCGGAAGCCTTTGATATGTCAATTTTCATTGTACACCTTGGGATACTGAATCTTTATAATAGTCCTTCACCAAATCAGTAGCTAGCAAAACATTTTCCATGAGCAATCTACCTTGCACAATAGCTGATTGATTAGCAACAATAATCCTGGGGAGAATGGTTTTGAGTCAGTTGGCTATAATCTTTGGGATCACCTCATAAAGAAAATTACAACAAGCGATAGAGCGATAGCCTTTCATCTCTTCCACCTCTGTTTTCTTTGGGATCAAAGCCAAAATTATAGAATTTACTCATTTGGCGAGAAAACCATTCATGAAAATTGACTCTACAGCAACAATGAAGTCCTCCGCAACCACTGGCCATGCTATCTTGAAAAACTCAGCTGGATATCCATCAGGTCTAGGTGATTTATTCAATGCCATAGAAAAGAGAGTGTTTTTTATTTCCTCAGCCGAGACCACTCTCTCTAAGGCCAACCTATCCTCCTCGGTGCAGCGAAAGTCAGTAAGTTTCTCCAACTCCTCTACTGTGACCCCTGAGAAGTCTCCTGGGATATGATTAAGGAAATCCGAGAAGAATCTCACTTCTTCCGTCTTAATTCCCTCCTGAGTTATATCAAAGAACCATCATCAGCTCTAATGATAGAGTGTGTTTTGTACTTGAGTAAGAAAAGAAAGAAGAATCCAATGTTCCTAAAACACCGATTCACAACTACAATGATGAGCAGCTAATCAGATTAGCGACTCGTTCATCGCATTTTCCGGGAAAGTAGAAGAAGAGAAAGAAGAGAAAATGTTATAAACTTTTGAATGAATGCCTTTTTAACAAGTGTTTCCTCTGTTTTTAAACGAAAACGTAACAAACTTTCTGTTACAATGCCTCTCTCCTCTGACGTGGCCACTGAAGTGTCCCTTACTCCCTTTATCTGTATCAAATCCTCCCCGTTCAGAAAACCTTTTCCACAAGGTTTGTATCAGGAAAACGTTTCTTTAAATCATAACGGAACTCCCATGTCGAATCGTCAGCAGACTTGTTCTTCCATTTCACTAAAACCATCGTTGCCACACGATTCTGTCTCTTAACCATCTTCCGTCCAAGAATGTACTCTGGCTCCTTGCAACTTATTTAGTTGTTGATAGAAGGTAATGCCGTTGAAGTTTGAACATCTCCTACGACCAACTTGAGTTGAAAGACATGGAACACCAGATGAGTTTGAGAAGATTCCGGCAGTTGCAGTTTGTAAGCAACCTTCCCACATCGATCAATGATCTCATACGGTCCGTAATACTTGGGAGCTAGTTTCTGGTTCCCTCGATGAACGGCAGATTTTTGCCGATACGGTTGAAGTTTCACAAAAACAGAGTCCCCAATGTTGAAAGACCTGTCAGTACGATGCTCATTAGCAACTTGCTGCATCCGATGTTGAGCCCGCATGAGATGAAACTTCAAAATAAGCAACATCTTTTCTCTCTCTTCCAATGATTGCGCCACTTCTGCAACTTTTGATTCCCCAGGTAGATAAGGTAAGTGTTGTGGCGGTGATTGACCATAGACAGCTTCAAAAGGAGTCATTTGAATGGCTGTATGATAGTTAGTATTGTACCAAAATTCTGCCAATGGTAACCACTTACTCCAGAGATGAGGTTCGTCACTACACATACACCTCAAATATGTTTCCAAGCATCTATTGACCACTTCAGATTGGCCATCACTCTGAGGGTGATAAGCACTCGAATAGTTCAGTGCAACACTTTGTAGAGAAAACAACTCTTTCTAAAAGTCGCTCAAGAAAACTGCATCACGGTCACTCACAATAGATCTTGGAAACCCGTGTAACTTGAATACATTGTTAAGAAATGGTTTAGCCACTGAAGCTGCAGTGTATGGGTGAGAAAGCGCAATGAAGTGAGCAGCTTTAGATAGTCTATCCACCACTACTAAAATCACTGTTCGACCCGAAGAATGAGGTAAGCCATCGATAAAATCCATGGCTATATCCGTCCAAATCAACTCTGTAATCGGTAAAGGTTGTAGTAGACCCGCATAAGCTGCAGTATCATACTTGCATCTCTGACAAACTCCACAGCTGCGTATGAAAGCTTGAATATCAGTGGTCATTCCTTTCCAATAAAACAAAGATTTAACTCTCTGTCGTGTGACCTCTCGACCTGAATGTCCTCCATTTCCAGAACAATGCATCCACTCTAAAATCTTGTTGCGCAAGAGTACATCATTTGGAACCACCAACTTGCTTTTTCTCCTTAATATCTCCTGAGACCATGTAAAGTGTCTCTTACTTCCTGGTTTCAATTTCAGTGCTTCTATAATCTCCTTTGTTGCTAGATCCTTATCATAACTCTGTTGAATCTGTAGTAACAAGTCACACTCCAAAACCGTCATCGCCATGTGAAGTATTTCTGATCCTTCTTTCCTTGATAAAGCATCGGCAACGAGATTCTCTTTACCCTCCTTATACTGAATCTCATAGTCAAACTCTAAGAGCTTCGGCAACCATTGTTGCTGAATGGGAGTGTTAAGTCGCTGTTCCAACAGGTACTTTAAACTGCGTTGATCCGTTTTGATGATAAAGTGACCGGTGAGTAAGTAATGGCGCCACTTTTGAGCTGCAAACACCACAGCAAGAAGTTCTTTTTCGTAGATGGAAAGGTGGAGTAGTTTACCCTTGAGATGGCGACTGATATACAATAAAGGGTGTCCTTCTTGCATCAAACGGCTCCAATTCCATTACCACAAGCGTCTGTTTCAACAACAAATGGTAAGTCAAACCGAGGTAAAGCCAATACCGGAGCCTCACACAGAGCCTGTTTCAATTTGTTAAACGCTAATGTTGCTTCTTCATTCCATTCAAAACTCTCTTTCTTGGTCAAGGATGTGAGAGGTTTTGCAATGGTACCAAAGCCTTTCACAAATCTCCTGTAATACCCCGCTAACCCAAGAAAACCTCTCAACTGCTTCAATGTCACTGGAGTTTCCCATTCTGAAACGGTTCTGATCTTATTTGGATCAGTTGAAACTCCTTTTTCTTGAATAAAATGGCCTAGATACTCAACTCTATCAGTAGCAAAAGCACACTTGCTGAGTTTCGCAAACAATTTGTTGTTTCTCATCAGCTCAAAAACACTTCTTAGATGCACCAAATGTTCCTCAATCGAAGAGCTGTATACTAGTATATCATCGAAGAAGATCAAGACACACTTCCGCAATAGAGTTTTGAACACTGCATTCATAAGGCCTTGAAATGTTGCAGGTGCGTTTGTGAGTCCAAAAGGCATCACCAAATATTCGTAATGACCACTATGAGTTTTGAAAGCTGTTTTATGAATATCATCCGTGTTCATCCTCACTTGATGATAGCCAGCACGGAGATCAATCTTTGAATACACCTTAGAGCCTCCAAGTTCATCCATTAAATCCTCTATCAATGGAATAGGAAAACGATCCTTCACTGTCATTCCGTTTAGTCCACGGTAATCAACACATAACCGCCAAGAACCATCCTTCTTCTTTACCAATACTACCGGTGATGCATATGGGCTTGAACTGGGTTGAATAGTCCCTGCCTCTAAAAGCTTTTGAACCATTTTGTCTATCTCATTCTTCTGATACACTGCGTATCTGTATGGTCGTTGATTAATTGGGTTAGACCCTTCCAGAAGTGGGATCTTATGGTCATGATCCTTACGGAATGGAGGTAGCGCTTTAGGTTCCTTAAAGATGTCACCAAACTCCTGTAAAGCATTTTCTATACCAGCAGGCAATGTCTCATAGTGATTAGGTGCGGCTTCTAGTGCATAAACAGCCATATGTTCTTCAACATCCACTTGATGAACTGATATCATTGCTAGCTGAACCTCGGTTTCTTTCAGTTTGTTGAGCTTAGAAAATTTCATTTCTCTAATAGACCCGTCTTTGATCCCATGTAATAATACGCTCTTCTTTCCCATTTTGAACTGCATTGTTAAGTTTTGAAAATCCCAAGTAATAGGACCCCATTGGCATAACCATTGAACTCCAAGCACCATATCACATCCTCCCAATGGTATTACCATAAAATCTGCTTTGAAAGATATACTCTGGAAATTCCATTGAAATTCAGCAACCATTGCACTCACTCCCAACTTCCTACCATCTGCCACTGCCACACGCTTAATGCCCGTAAGTTGCAACTCACAACCCAACTTCTCTGCCACTGTCGAGTCCATGAAATTATGAGTTGATCCTGTGTCAATAAGAATGAACAAGGAACGTTTCTCATGAACTCCTTTCACCTGCATTGTTTGGTAATCTGAAATGCATGCCACTGCATTTACAGATATGTGAGCAATATCTGCTTCCACTTGTTCTGTTTGCTCGTCTTCCTTCTGTAATACTTCGTCTTCATCCTCACATTCCATCATAAACAGCTGTGTCTTTTTGTGTTTTAAGTAATGCCCTGGAGTGTACTTCTCATCACAAAAGTAATACAGACCTGCAGCTCTTCTCTTGCTCATCTCCTCTTGAGAAAGAAACGGTCTTGGTTTATCATGAAGTTTATCTGTTACTTTCTGAAACTCCGCCTTACTCGCCGTGTCTTTCCTCATTGGTAACACTCCTTTGTTCTGCCAACAACTCTTCTGTGATCCCCAACCTTGAGATACACTTTTCTTTGGGTGTGCTTTCTCGTGCAGACGAGCATTGACAAACTGTTTGTGGTTGGAACATCCTTATGTGCATCTGTGTATCAACTCTTAAACCAGCGAGATATGCACTAACCAAATATTCTTCAGATAGTTTGACTCTTTTTCGAATGAGTTCAAACTTCCCATGGTAGTCAACGATTCCATCAGTCTCCTGCAAAGCTTTTAACTCTGCGATCGGATCGTCCATAACTTCTTCAAACCTTTCTTTCAACAAAGCTTTATAGAAAGGCCAATCATGGAGGATACCATGACCTACATCAGATTGAATCACAGCCTGATGCCAAGTAGACGCTAGGCCATCAAAATGTATGGAAGCGATCCCCACTTTCAACTCTTCAGGAGTATTATCCATCACAAATAATTGTTCTACCTTAGACAACCATTCCTTCAAACGTTCACCATCAAATCTGGGAAAATCCACTTTTGCCATACGAGTTATACCAGAGTAATTGTAATGAGCTCCTGTTCTACCTCGTGCTTGCTCATTCATCGTCGTATTAATGATCGGCGTATGTGAATTTTCTAGAGATGCTTGTCCCCTGTTTTGATCTTGACTCGTAGATGCTCGATTCGTGCTTCCTTGTAACAAGCGAATCGCTTCGAACATATCAGCGATAGTTTTATCCATCTTCGTGTTCTGATCTGTAACGATGACCTCCAATTGATGTGTCTTTTCCACCATTTGATCGATCCGTGATCCTAGACTCTCTTCTATGCTTCGCGTTGCTGCCTCTTTCATCATCGCTTGAGAACGAGTTTCCGCCATTGCCGAGAATCGTCGAGAATCTGATACCTTTGATAGAGTGTGTTTGTACTTGACTAAGAAAAGAAAGAAGAATCCAATGTTCCTAAAACACCGATTCACAACTACAATGATGAGCAGCTAATCAGATTAGCGACTCGTTCATCGCATTTTCCGGGAAAGTAGAAGAAGAGAAAGAAGAGAAAATGTTATAAACTTTTGAATGAATGCCTTTTTAACAAGTGTTTCCTCTGTTTTTAAACGAAAACGTAACAAACTTTCTGTTACAATGCCTCTCTCCTCTGACGTGGCCACTGACGTGTCCCTTACTCCCTTTATCTGTATCATCTAATTTCTCTTATCATATTCTGAGCTTTGCGAGCTAGAATTGAGTTGTGAAAGTTCTAGTATTTTGATTCCCAATCTCCAACCAGTGAAACTTAGATTTCTGTTTAAGATAATACTCCTCCAGCTCAGCCACATAAGGCCAGCGATCATATTCCTCAGACTCAGCTTTCATTTTATTCTGTTGGATCCCTTAGATTTTCTTCTTGTTTCTCACATAACAAACTTCTAGCTTCAGAGGCTCGCTTAGTTAGATTTCCTAGGCTCTCTCTTCCCAAGTTCCGTAAGACAGGTTTCAGAGCTTTAAGCTTTTTTGAGAATCTGAACATCACTGAAGTAGAGTAAAATGATTTATCCGACGTCTCCCAATATTCCTTCACCAGAGGTAAAAATTCTGCTAGCTTCCCCATTGCACCAACAAACTTGAAAGGCCTAGCAATTCTGTCCATGCATTATCTCAAAATATATTTGAATCCTGGTGAGCGCGTAAGTCTTCCCACAATGCCTTCCTTTCATCCACAGAGTTACTTGCGTAAACAAAGGAGCAAAGAAACTCCTCCTCACAATTCTCTAACTTGACAGAGCAAATAATAACTTTAAAAAACCGGTGTCATTCGTACGGACTCATTCCACACAACCCAAATTCTACCTCGTGCATTATATTCATAATTTTTATCCAACAATACTTGTGCTGAAGTCCCCTGAGAACCATTAGTCTTCTTCCTTATGTTTCGTTGGGAGGTTTGATCCTGAGAGTTCACCTCCACATCATCCTGTTTCTTACGAGTGTCCTCCTCCAGTAGACCTTCGCTGATACAACTCTCTCCAGCGTTCTGTTGTTCCTTATTACCTTCCATTTTATCATCCACGTCCACTTCTTCATTACTGAGAACAGAGAACTTAGAAGCAGTGACAATGTTGTGTTCGGATTGACGTTTCTCTGTACGAGATGGTGATCTACCAGTCTTCGATGGAGAAACATTCAACCAACTTCCTGAATCCTTATCCACTGTATCACTCTCTTTTGATACATCCATTTGTGTGGTTTCTGTTTCCTCCATTTCATTTAATTTGTTACTGGGGTTGGTTTTCAAACGAGATTGATACTGCATCTTCTCTGATATTTCTCCTTCCTCCAAAGACAGTGTCTCCCCTACCTCCATAGCCAGGGGATTCCCCTCTCTTTAAAATTTTTGGTGTCATTTCTTTAGCCTGCAAAACTTCCTGATTTTGTTTAGCCATGACACAAACTTTCTCTGAGTGACCCCATTTATCACAATCATTGCATCTAGTAGGTAGCCATGGGAAGAAGAAGTCCACTGTGAAATATTTCCCACCCTTCGAAAATTTAATAGACTTCGGGAACTCCTTGGATACATCAGCATTAATGAAAACTTTTGCAAGTTTGAAGGTAGAGCAAGCTGCTGTTTCTGGGTGAAGTCTGAAAGGAAACCCTGCTGCACTCGAGATGAATCTCAGCCCTTTCGATGAAAACATGTTCAAAGGCACTTTAGTTACGTGCACCCACATTGGTATCAATGTTTCTTCTTGTTCTTCTTCTTCATTTTTTGGAGCCCATGACAACCATTGGTACTCCCACAATGTTTCACATGCTTCTTAAAATTCTTTCCTTCATTTTGGGGTATCTAACTCTGAATCTATCATCGTTGAATTGACAGTGTAACACCCGCCTCCCCCACACATTCCAGGGTCAACGAGGACGGGGTTAAGGATACCCATGTCTAACACCCGACATTTTCTGTCTCCTGTTACAGGTCCCAAGAGTTCCAGATGGGTATTTCCTTCTGTACAAATCCCACACCCCAACCGTTTCTGGCACTTCTACTTACTTTCATGCACATAAGAAAAGAAAAAAGGAGGACCTGAGTAAATGAAATACTCAGTGAAGCAGTTCTAGACCAGCCTACCCGCTTGAACCTCTATATTGCTCAATGCGAAACGAGAACCGAATAGCCACTAACATACAAGATTTTCACACAACAAACAATGAGATGAACTCAATCATCACCATACATAGATTATATTTCCTTTTTAGATTCCAATCAACCTAGACTCTAGGACCTATACACGTGCAAGGAATAACTTTCTGGTCCTACTTCACGTGCCCCTAAGTGAACACCCACCCGGTATGCGCAGCATCCAAATTCCAGATAAGTTTCCACCCCGACTGATCACTTCCCACCAAGACTCGGCGTTAACTCGTCCTACCCGACGCCAAGACACCATATTCACGCCGTCGCGGTAACCGTTCGTACACGGCCCTCAGCCCCGCCTCATATTACCGCCGCAGTCAGCATTCTAGACCCACCCCTACCGATGCTTTATCATTTCATTTTGTTTCCGTTTTATTTCTTTTTTTTCATTTCTTCTTCATTACCTTCTCCTTTCCTATCCTTATTTACACTCATTTTATTCGCATACGCCACCGTTCTCGTGTCACACTCAATACCAGACACATCCAATACATGCATCCTTATCATTCATTATATTCATCTATCGGTTTAGGCAACTGGTTATCTATTAACCTAAGTTCAGTTCCTACTAACAACCTAGCCTTTCACCAAACACTCAAGGTAAACAATTAGATCAGAAAATCATATCAGTCAATCATCCACATCAACACAAGACAGTCCATTAAAGTCCTTTAATAGTATGGATTTCTTATGCAACATGATTCATGCATCTATCATCTTAACATCCTTTATGATATAGCAACCTAACATCAATTAGGGGCTAAACCAATCCTAATTCCACATTCAAAAATATAAAAGAACAAGAGAAGAGATCTCGGCTTGAAACACCTCACCTTACGATAGATCTGGGAATATATATGAGATCTGGAACAAGAGGGTAAGAGACCGAGCAACAACAATAAACCAAAATAAAACACCACTCAACCTCCACCACACGCGGCTACTCAATGAGGAGAGAGAAGGCGGACTTCAAGGAGAGAGAGATAAGCACGAGAGAGGAGGAGAGAGATGAGCGCGAGAGAGGAGGATAAAGAGTGAGAGTGAGTGAGAGAGAGAGAGAGAGAGAGAGAGAGAGAGAGAGAGAGAGAGAGAGAGAGAGAGAGAGAGAGAGAGAGATAGTCTTGACGGCTAGGATTACAATAGTTTAATAAAACTCAATGTGTCGCCCAAATAACCTTAGAAACGGAAATAAAACCAAAACCAACAACAAACTAAAGAAAATCGTGTCAAGCTCTTACGGAAGAACGTAGAGTCTCAGCTAGCCATTACGAAGTGGAGAATCGCATCTATCCTTGAATCCATGACTGTCCGCGCGAGCACTCTTAGTTGGTGACTCCGGTTCCTTATTCCCAATCTGAATCCTCTGATGGGTCATCTTCCACTTCTTCTTCAGAGCTTGATATGTCAAAAACTCGGCTTCTCTACATCTACTGCTTGGACCGGACATGTGGACTACTAGAAAAAATTCCAACAGTTATAGGAAGCCAATCAACTTAGCCTGAATTTCTTCTCGGAGCCCGGCCTTATACCACCGGCACCAATCTTCAGCAGATTTCAATTTTTATCTTTTGGCTTTGTCCAGGAAATCCTCCGTGTACTCCAAGATTGAGTGTTATCCTTGCCTCATCTATATCAAGGTCCCACACTGGCACAGACCCATAGTGTCTCTCGAGAAGCTCTCTTCCCCGATGGGAGTGTTCCGCGAACGTCCCGCTTCTTCCCTAACAATCCCTCCACATGAGACGGCTGCTCACACCCTCATCCAGCCGCCGGCCACAGCTTCCTGGGGCACCCATGTCCCCTCTTGGCCGGCATTGGCATCGCCTCGGCCTCGGGTGAGAGCTGGAACGCCCTATAGCCTTCTCCAAGTGTCTTTGCTGCACCAACCTCTGAAAGTGTGGCATAACGCTTTGCGCTTCACCATTGATTCAAGAAAGTGAGCGTTCGGTAGATCCCAGAACCTTTCTTCTTCCTATTCTAGAAATATGGCAGGTACCAAGTTAACTTCCTCATCGTAATAGGCTTGCGGGAATACACCAAAGTTCCCTTCGGTCCATAATGCATACGCTTCTCTCCCAGCGGGTGATGAATTGGCAAAGACATCCTGCAAATAAAAATATCTGATCAGAACCATAATAGAAGTATAAAACAGTTGTTGCGTTTGAAACAACATTTCAAAATGTTTGTAGTAAAGTTTTCTCAATCATTTTTTCATAAACTGAAATAATGATTTCCAAAACGGTGGAAAAGTTGATCCCTTAAGTTAGTATTAAGGGACCATATCCTAGGCTATGATACCAAATTCTAACACCCGCCTCCCCCACACATTCCGGGGTCAAAGAGGAAGGGGTTAAGGATACCCATGTATAACATACGACATTTTTCGTGTCCTGTTACAGGTCCCAAGAGTTCCAGATGCATATTTCCCTCCATACAAATCCCACACCCCAACCGTTTCTGGAACTTCTACTTACTGTCATGCACATAAGGGAAGGAAAAGGAGGACCAGAGTAAATGGAATACTCAGTAAAGCAGTTATAGACAAGCCTCCCTGCTTGAATCTCTATACTGCTCAATGCGAAACGAGAACCGACTAGCCACAAACATACAACATTTTCACACAATAAAAAATGAAATGAACTCAATCATAACAATACATAAATTATATTTCCTTTTTAGAGTCCAGTCAAACTAGAATCTAGGACCTATACACGTGCAAGGAATCACTTTCTGGTCCTACTTCACGTGCCCTTATGTGATCACCCGGCCGGTATGCGCAGCATCCAAATTCCAGATGAAGTTCCACCCGATTGATCACTTCCCACCAAGACTTGCTGTTAAATCGATCCTACCCAGTGCCATGACACCTATCCCGCCGTCGCGGTAACCGTTCGTACACGGCCCTCAACCCCGCCTCAGATACGGCCGCGGTCAGCGTCCTAGACCAACCCTACCGGTGCTTTATCATTTCATTTTGTTTTCCGTTTTCATTTACTTCGTCATTACCTTTCTCCTTTCCTTTTCTTATTTACACTCATTTATTCCTAGACGCCACTCGTTCTCGGTGTCACACTCAATACAATATACATCCAATATATGCATCTTTATCATTCATTATATTCATCTACCGATTCAGGTAACTGGTTATCTATTATCCTAAGTTAAATTCTTACTAACAACCTAGCTTTCACCAAACACTCAAGGTCAAAAATTAGATCAGAGAATCATATCAGTCAATCATCCACATCAACACAAGACAGTCACTTAAAGTCCTTTAATAGTATGGACGTTCTTATGCAACATGATTCATGCATCTATCATCCTAACATCCTTTATGATCTAGCAACCTAACATCAATCATGGCTAAACCAATCCTAATTCCACATTCAACAATATAAAAGAACAAGGGAAGATATATGGTTTCAAAACACCTCACCTTATGATAGATCTAGGAATAGATCTGAGATCTGGAACAAGAGGGCAAAAGACTGAGCAACAACAATGAACCAGAAGAAAACCACCACTTGGCCTCCACCACACGCGGCTACTCGGCAAGGAGAGATAAGGCGGACTGCAAGGAGAGAGAGAGAGAGATCGCGAGTAAATTGTTCTCAAATGGTTTTTCATAAACTGAAATAAGGATTTCGAAAACGGTGGAAACGTTGATCCCTTAAGTTAGTATTAAGGGACCATATCCTAGGCTCTGATACCAAATTGTAACACCCGCCTCCCCCACACATTCCAGGGTCAACGAGGACGGGGTTAAGGACACCCATGTCTAACATCCGACATTTTTCGTGTCCTGTTACAGTACCCAAGAGTTCCAGATGGGTATTTCCTTCTATACAAATCCCACACCCCAACCGTTTCTGACACTTCTACTTACAGTCAAGCACATAAAGAAAGGGAAAAGGAGGAAATGGGTAAATGGAATACTCAATGAAATGGTCCTAGACCAGCCTACCCTCATGAACTTATACTGCTTATGCGAAACGAGAACCGACTAGCCACTAACATACATCATTTCACAAAACAAACAATCCAATGAACTCAGTCATCACCATACATATATTATATTTCCGTTTTAGACTCCAATCAATCTAGACTCTAGGACCTATACATGTTCAAGGAATCACTCTCCGGTCCTACACGTGCCCCTATGTGATCACCGGCCTGGTATGCGCAACATCCAAATTCCAGATGAGGTTCCACTTTAACTGATCACTTTCCGCCAAGAGTCGGTGTTGACTTGATCCTACCCGGAGCAATGACACATATCCCGCCGTCGCGGTTACCGTCCGTACATGGCCCTCAGCCCCTCCTCAGATACCGCCACGGTCAGCTTCCTAGATTCACCCCTACTAGTGTTTTATCATTTCGTTTCCTTTTTTTGTTTTCATTTATTTTTTTATATCCTTCCTCATTACCTTTCTCCTTTCCTATCCTTATCCACATTCATTTATTCCCAGACACCACCCGTTCTTGTTCTCAGTGTCACACTAAATACCATTGATATAGCCTATTTATTACCAGTTTTAGACCATGTTATAGACTTTATTTAGGGTCTGTTATATGTTTCTAGGCTATGTTTTGAGGTCTTTAAAGGTCAAGATACGTTTTGGAGATATATGGAGATACTTGGAGCTTTTGGAGCTTTTGGAGAGGAATAATTTGTAGCTGATCATTGAAGAGAATTGAAGTACGAGTTTACCATCGATCCACGATACAACATAGGCTTCGACCGATGTTACATGACTAAGATCGATCGATGTTGCACATCTGCCATCGATCGATGTCCAATTTGCAGACAACCGACTTTCAAACCCAAGTTAGAGACATGACACAAGATTACAAGATTACCCTTGGACGAATTTTGACCTAGATTTTAAGGTTTTATATTTATACTTTATGTATTGCACCAGAAGAAGGGTGCTTGTAAGTGTGATTGTAAGGGTGCTTGTGAGTGTGTTAGTATTAGGGGTGCTAAGTGTTCTAAGTGTGCTTTGAAACCCCAACATTCTATCTATGCATTTTATTCAGATTACTATTCTTACTTCAATTATGTTTGAGTAGTCATCAACTAGGTTTAGGGTTTATCAATGGTACTGATGGATTAGCCAAAAATAAAATTGTTAAGGTCATTATTAAATCTATTAATAGAATTGTGTTTATTGCTTGTGTTCTAGAGTAGCTTACTAGAACCCTGATAATAGGATAGTTAGGCGCAAGCGAGAGCATGGTCTACTATCGAAATCTATTATGTTGAGCTAGGCTGCTAGAAACAAACGAGAGTTGATTTAGCCAATCTAGTGAACTTATCGAATTAGGTCATAACACTTGACTCAAGAAACCATCGATTGACGCATGATCATTGCCATCGACCGACGGTCATTCTGTGTCAACAAGCGAGAGCTGAGACATTGGACTTAGTCAATAGATTAGGCGTGCATGCGAGAGCTGGTGTCTTTTACATTAGATTTTGAGTTCCATGATTAAATACCTTTAACCTCTATGTACTATAATCCATTTGCCTGAAACCCTAGATCTAGCATATTTCCATATTTACATTATTAGTATATTTCCATATTGCATCTATACATTCTAATAAGGAATATTTCCTTGACCTGATTACTTGCTACCAATATATATAGTTACCTAGCTTAGCCTTTAGAAATAAGAAATCTATTGTGTGTCATTGTTCTCTGTGGATTTGATCCCTAAGTACTACACTCGATCTCTCTTGACAAGATTATTATTATTTTGTGTGTTAGAAACAAGGGTTAATTTAACTGTTGTTTGCTTAGGATATTATTACTCTATTAAAACACACACACACACACACACACACACACACACACACACACACGTCAACCATACACATCCAATACATGCATCCTTATCATTCATTATATTCCTCTACCGGTTCGGACAACTTGTTATGTATTAACCTAGGTTCAATTCTTATTATCAACCTAGCTTTCACCAAAAACTCAATGTCAATAATCAGATCAGAGAATCATATCAATCAATCATCCACATCAAGACAAGGCAGTCCATTAAAGTCCTTCAACAGTATGGGCGTTCTTAAGCAACATGATTCATGCATCTATCATCCTAACTCCTTTATGATCTAGCAACCTAACATCAATCAGGGCTAAGCTAATCTTAATTCTACATTCAACAATATAAAATAACAACAGAAGAGATCTGCGTTTGAAATATCTCACCTTAAGATAGATATTGTAATAGATATGAGATCTGGAACAAGAAGGCAAGAGATCGAGCAACAACAACGAACCAGCGACAAACCACCACTCAGCCTCCACCGCATGCGGCAGCTCGGTGAGGAAAGAGAAGGCAGACAAGAGAGAGAGAGAGAGAAAGAGAGAGAGAGAGAGAGAGAGAGAGAGAGAGAGAGAGAGAGAGAGAGAGAGAGAGAGAGAGAGAGAGAGAGAGAGAGAGAGAGAGAGAGAGAGAGAGAGAGAGAGAGAGAGAGAGTTCGCAAGAGAGGACAAAGAGAAATACAAGCGAGAGAGAGTCTTGACGGCCAGGGTTTTCTTGTCTCTGGAAATCTCTACATAGCTCTGCTCTAAATTTTTTGATGGGAGAAAAGGAGGAGGTTTAATATTTATAGGGAATGGATAAAAGGAAACCCTAGGTTAACCTAATGGGCCATAGGGTGGGCTTTTCCCTTTTAAACAAAAAAAATTTGGACTTGGGTTTTGGGGTGTCACAGACATCTTAGACATCTATCTTACCGTACGCTCCCCCTGACTCTAAATCTTGTTTACAATGACATGTACCTTTGCAATATGGAGAGCATCAGACAGATACTTCCCAACTAGAAAATCTTCCCGCAATAGCGTAGCATTATCTATAACCTCATTTGGAATCACCACAGAGTGAAGACCATCATGGTTACATCTCGACATCTTGTTTTTTTTTAAAACTTGCTTGTCCTGAGGAATCACAGCCTAAATACTTTGCCGGAGATACCCCTTGTCCTGGCAGAGAACCTTTCATCACGACCTCCTGACCCACACACAGCGCCAGAGAGAACCTTGCAGCAGACGAAAGCCCGCAACCCTAAAATCAACTTCAGTATTGCCAGACCCAAAACGGTGCATTTTCCCCAACTTACATATTCAATGCGACTGCAGTTTACTCACGCACTACAATACACAATTCGAGAAGAATACAACTATATCTCTTATTCTCTCTCTTGTTTACATTCGCTTTCTCTATCTACCACCAAAAACTGACCATAAAAAAGGAGCTTAACGTCTAACAATCTTTGAGAGCGATACTAATTATAATAACTCGCCACTCACAGTTAATCCCGTCACATTGAGCCGTTAAGTTGTAACAGGAATGACAGAGCTTTACCGCATTAAAACGTAGTGACAAACAGTTTCAACCTTTGCTCACTAATGGGTTGAAACCCAATATCATAGTTTTCCGAGGCCCAATGACTTAAGACCTTATTTCAACAAATCTCAACCTAAGAGCATCATTATCCAAGGTTCTTAGGAGGAGTTCTTGCACTGTTCGCGGGCCCTACTGACATGTGGGGCCCATGAACAGTGCAAGAACCGCTTCTAAAAACTACTAAATAAGAACCGGTTTTAGAGAGTTTCTTACACTGTTTGCGGGCCTCACTGACACGTGGCGGTCCGCGATTGGTTCCTTTTTAATTTTTAATTTTTTTTTAACCAGCAAAAAAAAAAAAAATTAAGAACCCCATTAGGGGTTCTAGGGATAATGATGCTCTAACTGATTAGATCTGACTGAATATCTTAGAGTAAAAAAATATAAAATATAAAAAGAGACAGAGATAGAAGATACATGTCTTTTTTTTTATTAAAAAAGCCATCATGTGAAGGGCATCGATACAGAGCAAGTTCCGGCACATCGGACAAAACAGAACAAGCTAGGCTACAAAGAAAAAAAAAGCAAAAACAACATATTCGAAAAGATACATATTCTCAAATATGTTTTCAAATACTCTCTAAATACTCAGTTATCTATGTGTCAATCTCCAAATAGTTTACCTTTTAAATTACATTAAATATAATTATTTTTGAAATATATTTAAACATTATTATTTAAACAACTGAAAAACTCATCATGAATATTTTGCCGCTGAGAATGTTTTAATAATTAACGTCATTTTTGCTTCAATTTGAAAAGCTTCAACTTTCTTCTTCTCCATAGCTTCTCACTAGTCTTACTTTCATGAGTCCTCTAATCCAGAGACCACTTGAGCATCTTCAATGCCTCAACCGCCTTATTCATTGTAATTATATTGATTAACATATCTCCAGAATTTTTATAGTGTAAATCTTTGTGATTGCAAAAATTATCTCATATGTTCTCTCTGGCAATATTTGTTTTCACCAAAATATTTATATTCCTTATGTGAAATATATTATTCTTCGATAAAGCTATAATACTTTGTGAATCATAAAACAATTCCACCCAACAATAGCCAAAATCCTTAAGAAAATATTTTAACAACATTGCTTCCTTTGTTGCTTCTGTCAAAGTATATAATCAGATTCTATAGTTTATAATAGTCAACAAGACAATGAATACAAACATAGCTTTTAAATAGCTTCACTAGGACCAAGTGTAAAATAAAACTTGTGGGTGGCTTTCTTGTGCTCGCATATGAACCAAAATCAACATTACAAAAGAACATATCTTTTAACTCTCTTTTCCTTTAAAACACCAAATATATATATATGAAGAAGCTCTAAAATGCTTCATAATCCATTTAGCTGCCATACAATGACCCTATATAAGATTAGCCATGAATTTGCAAATCATATTAATATAATAAGCCAAACAAGGCGATGATGGTATACTTAATACTTCGTATTGCATTTGCATACACCATTGGGTTTCATCTTCTTAATCTGCTGATACGCTCTTAATCAATAGCTGACATAAGTTGAAATGATTTTTTTATAAAGATTTCTCACTACTCTAGCTCACCCATCTGAGATGTTCTTAGAATTTTCTCAATGTATGACATTTGGGACAGCACCAAATTAATTTATGATATGTTTCATACAAAGAATCTTTTCCGCACATCCAAAATCCTTTATTTAAAAATTGTATACAACTGCTTTTATAAAATATGTGAAGAAGCTATAAACATGTAATCGAAATAAAGCAACAAGTAGATGTAAGGCCCACATGAAAGCTTCTTCACATATGCACATTTAAAAAATAAGATTAGCAAAATATATATTCTTTATCAAGTGATTAAAATTTGGATTATATTGTCTCAGTTTTTTCTTTAGTCCATAAAGAAACTTCTTGAGCAAACAAACCAGATTCTATTTTTTTAAGTTCAATTTTGTTTGGATGCTTCATGTATATGGTTTACTCTATTTTACATTGAAGAGCCACAATTTTAACATCCACTTGCTCCAAATCCATATCTACATAAGCAACAATCTCCAAATAGTACATGTATGGAAACATGTTTGACAATTGGAGCAAACACCTCAGTATAACTAATACCTTCACACTAAAAGTATCTCTTTGCGACCAGCATGACTATATCAATATCCTTCTATTCCATTGGTTCTTTCCATTTGTAAACTCACTTTGTTCCATTTATCCTAATATTTTCCTCTGGATGTTCCTAGATATTTGCTAGCTTTGGAATTTCACCATCTTCAATAGTCAAAAGAACATATGGCACCAACTGATTTTCCCAAAATCTCAGTATTCTATAACTTTTTCAATGTATTTTGCTAACTGATAACTTTCAAGAATTTGCAGATCATTTTTACGTTATCAGTAATTTCCATTTCGGCTTCACTTTTTGCATTTGTAATCTCTTTAACTGTACTGTCTTTAAAAGTATTTTCTATAGTTATGTCCTTATCATCATTCATATCAAAGAATACTACATAATTCACATATTTAGTTTCTTCTTAAAGCAATCATACTTTCTCTACATTATTTTACAACTAATCTATTTAAATGTCATATTACTGCTGATACACATATTCTTTCATTCACCCAACATTCTAAATATGTAACAATCGTGGTATAACAATAACGTACACCATTTTTAGTTTTCAGATTTAGTTTATCATCATTTGAATGAACATATGCTATACATCTAAATCTTTTGAACTCATTATAGACTGCTTTGGATTTATCACACTTCATATGGATCGTGCATTCAATAGCGTTAGATATTACTTTATTGATCAAATGCACTGCAATAGAAGTTTCTTCGGTTGAGAAAGATTTTGCTAACTTTGACTCAATGACCATACCTAAAAGTTAAAATCTTCTCCATAATTTTCTTCTTCATCCTTTCAACAACTCAATTATGTTGTGGAAAATAAGAAATTATCAATGCCATTCTATCTAAATTTAGAATCAAACTAATGATCTTAAAACTCAAGACTATTACCATTTCCCAACTTTTTTATCTTCTAGTTCTTTGATTCTTCATAATAATGCTATAATCTTTAAATTTATCCTCAAATTCTTTTTTTTTTCCATAAATTTAGTTTCGACAATAACCATTAGCAACACTTATAAAATGTTGACAACCTCAATGTGACTTATGAATATATGATGAGCCCTAAACATTGAATGAATATAATTCAGTACAAACTTAGAAGTACGTTTCTAATTATCAAATTTGAAATGAAGAATTTTACCATAAACACAATACTCGCAATAGTAAAACTGAAACACTTTCTTTATATTCAGTAGCCTACTCTTTACCAGCGGATTCGATCCTATCTAACTCATAAAGCTCACTATGCCACAAGTGACTCATCCATTCTGAATTCATTTTCATAAGATTCTTGTGAGTGACACTTTGCACATAAGAAGTATAAAAGCTAATATCTCATATCCTGAAAAAACCTCTAGCACTCTTCATTCTTTCCCTTTTCATTAGTGATCGTTACAGAGTCAACTCCTTTGATTTTGGACATTGTATAATTTGCCATTCTAATTAAAAAAAACTTGTTCTCATCTAACTTTATAAATTAGTCTTTTCTAAATTCATGTAAAATGAACAAGCAAAGTCTATTATCACTTATTTTCCAACAATGAGGTTGTTATATCCTGCACTTATCCAAAAAACATATACAACATCATGATTATTCATAAAATATGATTCTACCTGTTGGTTACTTCTTCATTTGCCTCACCATGCCTATTAGGAAATTGCTTCTTAAAATGCCCCTAATCCCTGCATAACCAACATGATTTCTTGGACTTAAATCTCTTTTTATTTCTTATTATTTCGATCAAAAATTTTTTTCATCAACATAAACATACTCGATTAAGACCCTGCTAACCAAACTAGAGACTTCGTATCCATATGAATCACAGCGTTCGGTTGATTCTATACACTGCGAGCAAGCCTATATGTCGTTGTATTTTGAGTCTGAGGTACATGTTGAGCGCAAATGTTATAAATCGTTGGTGACATCTTTGAATCTCCTCCCAGTATGTTGCGAAAACAAGCAATTCCTTGGTTCATAAACCATCTTCACCACTATGGAACAATATGTCGCAAAAGTTACATGAAATTGTCTAAGAATTAGCATACATTCCATTTCCCAAATAAGAGATTCCAATTCTGAATGCAAAGGTGTAAGAGTTGGTCGTGTATTTCGTGCTCCCATTAAACCATAAAATCCCTCCAGTATAATATACCAGCCCTGTCCTGAGAGAGCTGCATTTTTTTTTCAAGAACCATCCGTGAAGCACCAACTTACAAAAGCTCGACATATAGCTTTATTTTCTCTCTTTATGCGAATCTTCACATGATTCTTCAAGGAACATGTTCGAATCTAAAGAAGGTATTCCATCTACTCATGTTCTCTTATTCTTCACCATTTTCTTTGTTTCTTGAATCTGAAAAGAGTTTCATCTGGTAAAATTTCGAACCTTTATTAGGTTTAAAGAGTCAGGTATTTCAATTTTGGGATGAATCATGTGAATTTTATGCTGATAAAGTTTATAGTTATAACCTTTATTTTTTTAGGTTTAATCGATGATTATAGGAGATGGTTCTGGATTTGGTATGTTACAAGGACTTTGCGTTGGCTCCTTCTGTGGTAGTAAGATATTCATCTCTTCTATTTATTTTAATTGGTTTTAGGTGAAGAAGAAGAAGCGAGTGAAGGAATGAAGCAATGAAGTTTAACTCTTTTATTATGTTATAAAAAAATGAAGTTTAGTAGATCTTTATTTTGAATCCGCGTAAGAGCGTTGCGATCATTACAAAAGATCATAAAGGCTTCGGCCGCAAGAGCTGTCAGCGAGTTCTCTAGTTTTATCCACCTAAAACCTTAAACCTAGTTGAGTCGCAACTAGATAACAAAAGACGAAAAAGATGCGAATTTTTTTTGTTGGTTTCAGATTGAACCTTATGGAAGGTTGCCTACGTACCCCTTTTGTGGATCAATCCGGATGTAGTTCTATTAAGAGACTGGAAAAAGAGGTCGAACTGCCTATGCAAGTTCGTCCAGTAATTGAGTGCCAGTCATAAAAACCAAGCTTGTCGAGAGTATAGCCAGAGGTTTCTATGTGCAAAGAGTTTTAAGAGTCTAGATATCGTCCTCTGCTTTCTCTGCCTTGGATGTGCTTATATATGCCCCTAGAGTCGGGCATCTTTCCTTATCTCTTCGAGATTCAAGTTTATCTTTTTGCGGAATTCTTGTCTTATCTTCTCAAAGTCCATGTTTATCTTGGAAACTTCACATTTATCCTCTTATTCCATTCTTCCTTATCCAATTTGTGTTAAACCGTCATTAAACATGTTCTCATTTTAAACCATAAGTGGGCTTTTCGTCGTGTTTTAGGCTGTTTTGGGCCGTTTTACGACTTATGCGTTTTACGATAATTCTCGGAGAAACCGTCGATTTGTCCGATGTCCATTTTCTATGTAGCTGGTCTTGCAAACTAAACCAAATCAATTCATTAATTCATGGATATGATGGTGTTTATGTTAACCTATATCATCTTGACATTTTGACTTGAACTTTTACGAAAAACATGTGTTGCTTGTTTTCTTTATAAAATTTCAACGAAAACTCATATTGGGACGAAAAGAAAGACATTACAACAAAAACTCAAAGTAGAACACAGTGGTGTCGCCTAACGGTGACATAGAGGGAGTGGTGTTGTCACCTCATGGAAACAAGGAGGAGAGTAAGGCATTGTCGCCTCATGGATACAAGGAAAATAGGAAATGGCGTTGTCGCCTCATGGTGACACGGAGGTAAGAGTTGAGGGAGACGAGGCGAGTCTCGGGGAAGGGAGAGAGATTCGAGGGAGACGAGGAGCGAGGAGAGAGAGTTTAGGGAGACGAGGCGAGTATCGGGGTGAGGAGAGAGAGTTGAGGGTGACGAGGAGCGAGAAGAGAGAGTAGAGGGAGACGAGGAGCGAGGAGAGAGAGTTAAGGGAGACGAGGGGTGAGGAGAGAGAGTTGAGGGCGACAATGAGCTTGGAGAGAGAATTGAGGGAGACAAGGAGCAAGGATAGAGAGTTGAGGGTGACAAGGAGCGAGGATAGAGAGTTTAGGGTGACAAAGAGCGAGGAGAGAAAGTTGAGCGCAACGAGGAGCATGTTCAGGGTGACGAGCACGTTGTTTAGGATTTCAGGGCAATGAGGTGACGTCACAAACTGAGGAGGTGATGTCACAGAGCGAGAAGGTGAAGTCACAGAGCGAGGAGGTGAAGTCACAGGGTGAGGAGGTGACGTCACAGGTGAGGAGAGCTTTTGAGGGTAGGAGGCATTTGTTGATATCTTTCTTCCGTTCTTATTCTCTCTGTTGATTACTGCCTAGGCTCTCGGAAATGTTTCATTTGTCGTACGTAAGTTTTTCCATTTCTCGAAAGTTTGTTTTTGGAAGGTTACTCATGAAATTGTTTACAAGGTCTTTCTTTGGAAACTTTCAGATTTTTTTGTCTGAAGAAAAATTGTTTCGTAAATGTTTGTGGAAAGATAGAAAATATCTTCCGTAAGAACACTTCTTCTGATCTTTCATGTTTGGATACAAACTTGATTGTTTCTTTCCCATGATGAAATATAAGAAGTTTTGCTCTCATATTCTTATTTTAATAGGCTCGGATTGTGCGGTGTATCTCTTTTGACATTTCCGGCTCGTATTCATATAAGACATATTTCTCAGAATATTTTACCCGTTGATTTTTCCATGACCAATTTTGACTCCAACAGGTAGCCCCTAACTCATAAGATTTTACGCTTAATTCTTGCGAAGTAGTGATTGGCTTGTTAGTTGGAATCAATGGTCAAAAGGTCCGTTGGCGAAACCAGTTTTTTCTGAAAGTTGAAGTGATTCGTTCACTCTTCTTTCCTCATAAGAATGGAATGTGATAAGATTGGGGCTGCGTCCTATGAAGGCTGCCTACGTACCCTTGTTCAAGGGATCTAGCCTTTCATAGTTTGTCTTCGAGATAAGATTCTTACGACCTATTTTCTAGTAGGACCTTTATGGCCTAGTTATGTGTTGTGCAGAGATTTTAGAGCATGTTGATGCTGATGACATTTTATATTCGACCTGTGTTGGCCTCAAGACTTTCCTTGTAGACTGTTTGTTTTGGATTTATGAAATCCTGGGTTATCTCCTTTTCAAAAACGTATAGAGTAGCCATACACGGTGATAAGAGAAAGAGTGTGAGTTTTCATCTCATTTTTGACACTCACCGGATCGTGATACTTGCCGTTGTGTAAGATGAGAATATCCGAAGGCTTGTTTTCAATAATTATCATAAAAGCGCAAATATCGAAGAAGACAAATGTTTTGAATCTTGTATCGGGTTCATTGATAATATGCCTTGAGATGTTCGAGACCAGTGTGATGGGTTTAAAGCAAGAACTGGGCCTACTATCGGTTTAGGGTTTGTGATGAATGTTTCAGCTTAAATCACCCGTTGCGATTTTGACCTGATTCCATCTCAATATTCAAGTCTGCGAAAAGTTCTCGGCTTATATGACTCGAATTGATCGGGAACCAAGCATCTCTCCAAACACAATTTGGAAGTCGTCTGGAAGTGATGACCAAAATTTTGGATTTATTTTATAGCGCGCAATTATCCTTGTGTCGGATGTGTGAGAGCATATCTCTATGGGGGGAGATGGCTAAGTCTGCTTAGGACTTTGGAGTTTGTTTGTTGTGATCAGGAACAAAGGGAATGGTAAGTATTACTGTTAGAGTTTGAGCCTTTGCGAAGGATGTGTGTTTTGATATACCTTGTTATTTACTAATTTTAGACCATCATTTGGACCATATTTGGAGTTCACTATGTGTGTTTGGACTGTATTTCAGAGTATTTACAGGTTCAGTTACGTTCTGGAGCATTATGGAGATCGTGGAGCTTGATTGAGTATTCAGAAGAGATATCCAGTAGTTGTTTACATTCAGCTAAGTATGAGTCGAAGTCAAGCATGACCATCGATCGATGGAGCACCCTTGTTGTCAATCGATGGCCCACTCGCAGAGTATTGGCCCAATTCAAGCCCAATTCAAGACGAATTACGAGAATGCCCTTGAACGAGTTTTGACCTAGTTTATATGGGTTCTACCATTGTTTGGGCAGAAAAGGGAGAGACCCACGTTTTACTTTACACCTTTTAGTTTTCTTGCATTGATCTTTTTAGTACTTAGGGGAGAAGATCTGAACTCCTTCAGAGATTTGTATTGGAACACCATATATTATTCTATGCATTATATTATTCAGTTCATCATGTTTTCTTTGATCATGTCTGCGTAATTCACCTATTAGATTTAAGGTTCATAATGGTACTGATGAATTAGCCCCAAAATAGGATTGCTAGGATGAACTAACATCAATCTTTTGAATTGTGTTTAATGCTTGCATTCTAGAGTAGCTAACTAGAAACCTGAACTTAGGACATGGACAACTACGTGAGTAGGTTCTGTGCCAGAATTGATTTCATTGAGCTAGGTTGTTAGAGGCATGCGAGAGCTGGTCTAATTAACATAGTGGACGAACTTCTTGTCTGATTAGCGTCGATCGACATCAAGCCTTAGTCGTCGGTCGACGGTACACTTTTCTGTCCGCATACGAGAGCTGGGACAAGGCGGGGTCGGACTAGTTAACATTTATGTTCTCGCATATTAATAATTCTCTGCATCCTATCTATCCATTATAATTAATTTTCCTAAAACCCTAGATCTACCGCTTTTCCATATTTGCATTCTCTTTAGTATTTTAGATAATTTCTTATTCCTGATAGACTTAAAATTAAAACCAATATTTATAGTTTGCCTAGCTTAACCATTAGAGTTATAATAAATCTATTGTGTGCCCCCGCTTTCTGTGGATTCGATCCCAAAGTACTCCAATTTGACCTCTCTTGGCAAGAGTAGTTCGTAGGGTTAATTTTTATATATTGCATTATTAAGAACACAAACCTTAACCTGCACGCTGTCATGTGTGGGGAGATGTTAGTGCTTATGACTGTTTGTGTTTCCGAGATAGAACTTTCATCTGGAAAGATATTTTACGTCGAAATCTGGTTCTTTGAGTGTCTGTGACGTCTCGGGCACTAAAGACCGGATTTTTCTTTTGAGTAAAATTTTACTTTATGAGAAAGTGTTACAGAAGTTTTTCGCATTTGGCCTGAAGGTCTCGTGCCAAGGAATACTTCGGTTTGTTTGCGGAGGTTTCACAGCCGAAGTTTTTTCGTTTGGCGAATCAACCAAAAGTGTTTCGTATAGAAGTTATCTTTTGTATGCCGCATTTCTTGTTTGGGGGATTAGAGATGTTTTGCAATTTTTGAATGGTTTTTTTGGACCTTACAGTAGAGAAATGTTTTGGTTTGCTTGCGGATGTTTCGCAGCCAAACTGTCGTTTCTTGTAAATTTTCCCTGGGAAGAAGCGTCTTCCTTCATTGTGCTTTGTGAAGAGTTGGCCTTCTGAGATTTATTTCGAGTGTTTTTAAGGATGTTTCGTATAGTTCTGAGAACTTTGTTATGAGTGTTTCCATATATTCCGCGTAAAACATTGCGGGCTTAAATGAATTGTGGAGCGTATAGGACTTAGTCGATTGACGATAAATTAAATTTTATGTTAACCGTTTGGTTGTTAAGACTGAGTCTTGTTAATAAATAATTTGTCGTATGACTTCCGTTTCTGGGTTATACGATAAATATTTGCGTAATCGTCACTTGGTGTTTTTAGATGAATTACGGATTGTCTTTTAGCCGTTAAGTTATTGGATGAAGCGGTGGTCGCTCAAATGTTTGGCTTGGCGTAAAGGCTGTGTTTGGCCGGATACCCAAGGACGTTGTGGGTCAAGGATCAGACCATGGCACTTTCGTGTTAGTATTATGGTCATGTTAGTTTAGAATTGTCCTTAAAAGGGATGCCGAATTCTGGTTCGGACTTTACGGGCAGGCTTAATTGGCCGAGGGCAAAAGAGCGTTCGTCGAGATTGATAGGCCCAGTATGCCGTATTTTTTCGTTTTAAGATGGCTGATGGTGGTAGAAAATGATTTTCCACTTCAGGTTTCAGTTGTACGATGAATGTTCCATATAATGCTTCCTTTAGTCGTATGAAAATTGTTTCGCTTTTGTCTAAGGAGGATGAAGCCTTAGAGGCTTGATACAGAATCCGCGCAGAGTCAGTTGCGAGATGATTGCCTACTCGGATGTAACCGAGGGAAGTGAATGGCAGAAGCTAGCGACCCGTATGGCTAAAGAAAGAGATCGGTTAGATCGTAGCGTGAAGAGATAAAGTTTAGATTGGTCGTCCAATGTCGGATCATACAACTTCGTTTTTGCTATACAATAATTATCTACAACATTTCTTCGTAAAACCTGTTATGTTTATTTCTAAAGTTGCTTCGTATGTCTTGATGTGACTATATGAAGCATTTTTCGTGTAATTTTACAAGAGCAGCTTCTCATAGGAGTAAATGGAGAGTGTTTCTCGCATATTACTCTTGATTTTCGAGCACGGATTTGGTTTTCCTCATTCGCGTTTTTATATTACGAAGTCTTTTTGCGTTATACCGATTTTTTTTCCCGTAGACTGTTTCGTATAAAAATATTTAGTTTTACGATAAGATAGTAATCGGCGCTATGTATGGAGATGTCAAAGTAGTGATCTTTCCGCATATTTGTCTACAAGTAAACTTTCAAGTACAAGGTGAGGAAGAGGTGTGAAGGTGGGAGCTCATTACCAAAATATATTCTTCAAATTTATCAATGTCATATCCTTACAAAAAAATACCAAATAGCAAGAGCAAGACATTCTATCAAACTTTAACTTTTTGTAGGCATATCTCAACTCATTTATCCTTTACACCTATCATCAAGACTCCACAAACAAGCCTATCAACGAACTCTCACATTCATTAAAAAATAATCATAAGTGCACTCTTGCAAATGGGAAATTGGCCCTAATCATTTGCCTTGGTGAGAAAAATGCTTGAAGTTATATTGAAGTAAGAGAGTTATCCAGTTTTTTATGATGGTTTACTCTGAAGAACAATTAGCTTGACATTATGCATAATAAATCTAAAAAAGAGAACAACTCATGCATACAGTGCTCAATCCTCATTATTCTACCTATTTCCTAGACACAAAACAATTTCTACCATTTATTCCCAATGTCAAACTCCCTTTCAATCACTTAAAGACTCCAAGAACACTCGAAAACACGCTCACTTTTAGAACTCTTTGTTTCTTTTGTTTACTAGGGATTATTTCACTATTTTCTTAGCCTTAGCTCTTTTTCTTCTTTTTCCCCACTCTTTTGAATTTTTCTTTTTTTTCTCTTAGGGGGCTTTCTTTCTTTTGACACTCTTTGAGCTAAACTTTCTCTTTTGAACTTTCTTTTTCTTTGATCCCTAGCATTTTTCTTTTCTTTAGACTTTAAGTTCACTTTTTTCACTCACTTTTCTCTCAATCCTTCAAGATCAAATACTCAATACTACATTCCCATCCTATAAGCTAGACACTTATTAGATCTTAAAGCTAGCAAGTAATGAGGACTAACCATTGTCGTTTTTAATACTCTCAGCATTATACACATATCAATCTTTCAGAAAAGACCTCACTCATAAAAGTAATAATGGCTTGAAAGGAAGGTAGGGTTAAGGGTTCGGAGAACCATCCAAAAGAGAGATGGCCACTTGAGTTGCCAAAGATTGGTAAAAAGGAATAAGACTAACTCAAGTGTGTGTGAGGTAACCATAATCAAGTACAACAAGAGCCCATAAGTTAGATATATTAGGTTCATTAACTCAAGTAAGATTGGAGTTGGTTTCAAGTACAAGCAAGCTTCATCAATTCAAACAAGTTTCAAGAAGATTTTTCAAGGCTCAAAGTCTACAAGTTCTCAAACAGATGCTCAAACTACTTATTATGATAGAGAAGGGTATCACATTGAGTTCTTTGCATGAATTCTTTAAAATGTTTGATCCCAATACATGAATGCAATCTATTTTCTTCTAGACTCAATCCTAAAAATGCAAATGAAACAAGATATTAAACTACATGCTTTTTTTATGTTTTTCGGTTTTTTTTTAACTTTTTGGGGGTTTTATGCAAATAAATATTCACAATGCAATGCATGAGACTCAGTGACAAGTTGACAAAACAAGACACAATGTGAGATAGTAGACTCTCCCCCAAATTTACTTCACATAGTCCCTTGTATGAGAGTAAACTTGAAAGAGAGGTCAAAGATGAAAGAACTAAGTATTTACAAAGGGAGAAATGCACTTACTTGGAGTTGGCTTGATGAGATAAGGGAATGAGGAGGGAGGGCTTGTTGTGGCCTTGCACTTTTTGACATGACCTTTGGGAAATATTGAGAATTTCCCCATCCTTGTCCCTAAGCTTATTCAAACACAATAAAAGATAGATAGAAATATACACAAAGGATAAACATGGGAATAACTTCCAAGCGCGCTTGTTATAAGTCTCAAGATTGAATTTGTGTGCTCGCTAGTCATAATTATCGAAAGGCTGAGTCAATACACCTTTGTTCCTTCTCTTCAAGAACAAGAAACAAAGTGTGAAAATGAGCACATTACTGTCCATAGAAAATAAATAGATTCTTCATCAAAGAGCTTCACTATATATGTAGCATGAATTATGAAATGCTCCTAAAATTTTAGATAGTCATGAGAATCAAATGAATTTGGTGGAAAGAAAAAAACAGCTACAAGTTCAAACGAGGTTTTAACAAAGTAGTCAACTCTATCTCCATCAATCAAATAGAACACAACATTCTCATTCTCACAACTGTTTTTGACAAGGGGGTTTTCTATCTCAAGCAAGAGCTTATCCACATAAATTTCACTCCTAAATCATCTAATTCAAGAAGAGGTCTAGGTTCATCAAGCATCAAAAATTCATATTCGAGGTCAATTGAAGCACAAAAATAGTTCTTGTCAAAAAAAACTTCTAAATGATCTCTAGTAAGCTTTTCTACTCTTAAGTGATCTGGTTTTTGAGTCTCACATATCATATCAACATATTCATTGATGAGCACATTATAATTCATATCAGAGGTAATATCTTCAACAAAAGGCAAGAAAATATCCTCAAAATCACGAAGTTCAAAGGTAGAATTACATATACCTTCTATATGGGTTGGTAGAACTTAATATATTACCTCCTTGAGATCATGAGCAATCCTTATCTCAAAGTATGTGAGCTCTCTTCCTTCTAGTATTGCTCGATATGTCATAAGATTTAACTTGAGCATCGATACCATGTCATTCTTTGTCAACATTGGGTTCTCTTTACAAAGCTCATACCTTCAAACTTTGTGCTGGTGTGAGTACATTTTCATCAAAGGGTGGCTCCACATATGGCTCATCTTCAATGTCATCTTCAAATGTGTCTTCCTCTTCTTGTGGCCAATCAAAGTTGCTTGCAGCCGTTACTACAAAGAACAAAAGGTTAGTAACTATACAAAGCAAAACAAAGCATAAGAATATAAAGCTTAATCTCAAGAAAGTTTGAAATCCTAATGATAAATCTACTTAGTTCCCCAGCAATGGTGTCAAATTGATAATTGTGTTTACACACACACCAATTAACCTATTGCGTGAAAAATACCACAATCGAATGGCATATCATTGTAACACTTTACGATAGAATCTATAAGAAACTAGTGATCTATAACAATAAGAATACGCAAACTTCCCAAATCTAAGCAAATAAGAGAGATGATTTGTAACAAGTAAAGATACTAGAAATAAAAACAAGGTGATCTCAAATTCAATCAAGAAATAAGTGCAAGAACTAAGCTTTCAGTTAAATATTAAGTATGGATCCATGGGAAAAGATAGTCAATAAGGTGCAAGAACTAAGCATTCAATGATCAATTTAGAATGTTCAAACAAAACAATCAACAAGTCTATAGGGTCTAGATCTCATTCAAATAGACTAATCCACTATCGTGACGATAATCCCTATGCTAATCATGCATTAAACATCAACTTCCGTTGGACTAAAACAATCAAGCATGCATAAATCACAATTCTACTAACCATTTAACATCTCTAACATCATTTGTCATTGGCTAGACATGTAAAAGACAATATTAGGTTGCTTAAAGCATTTCATTAAACACCTTCCAGGCATGAAATTACTTAAGCTCGAAATCAACTTTATCAAAGCTAATCTAGCATTAAGAACACCTAATAAGCATAGAACAATGTTAATCAAGCAAGAGACATCCTAAATATCCACTTAATCACATTAATCTACCTAACCCATGAATCACAAAGTGGCTACACTAATCTTCATGAGAAACCTTAAACTCATATGAGATTCAACGCTAATCATGTTAATGACCAAGAGAAACACAATAAAATATGAAATACTTCCTTCAAATGATCAAAAGGTTCAAGCTTTTACAAGATTAGACAAAGTCCTGAGAGAAAATGAGATGTCTCTAGGGTTTTTGACTAAAAGAGTATCTATAGGCTTCCTAATATCTAATGGGCTCACTCAACAAACATGAATAAGCCCATAAAATACATAAAATTTGACCAAGAAAAAATTACCGAGCGGCTACAATACCCCACTCTGGGTGGCCGCTCCAGATCACAGCAGGTACGCCTCCCTGCTTCTGATGGCCGCTCCAGCCCTTGCTCCATAACTCAAAAACGCCGAGTGGTCATTGCACCCAGCTCTTGATGGCGGCTTTGGCACACAGCGGTTGCTACACCCCACTCTGGATGGCCGCTCCGGTTCAGAGTGCGTAAGGTAACCCGCTCCCGCACTTATGGCTCTCATTTTTGGCTAAGTTCCCCCAAAGCTCAATTTTTACTTCTTTGACCCAAAATTGCTCCAAACACCTCCAAAACTCCATAAGGATACTCCAACACCTAAAAAAGATATATGCAATGAAAATGCAACCTAATAATGCCTAAATTTTAATCTAAATGATTATTATGTACACTAAATGGATGATAAAATCAATGAAAAACACAAGATATCAGATTTTACGAGAGATGTTTGTTTCCGCTTTGATTTCGATCTTTAGTGAAAGTTTCTTGGAGTCACTCATGGAGTTTACCGAAGGTAATTTTTATATGATCTAGTCGCAAAACGTTTTCGTAGGTTTTTGAGAAGAATTCTCACGACATATTTTTTTTCTTGAGCGGAGCGAAACGGTCAACTAGCGGTGGATGTAGTCAACAAACGGGGAGAAACCATTCCCTTTGTTGTGCTCGCTGCTACTTGTGTTCTCGATTTTGTTTTGTTGCAAAGGTTTTTTGATGCTTTTCCGTGACTAAATTGGTTCAACGGAAACTGGGAGAAATGCTTTTGTGTTTGAAGTTTTCTCGTATAGTTTTGAGTTTTATATGAAATTTGTCTTGTTAAGTTGAAAAGGTCCCCATGAATTTGGCTAACCGTTCAGTTTCAGTCTGACGTTGGTACAGGTTTTCTAAGGACATTATTACGATAAGAGATTCTTTAGAGTTCTCGAGGCTATGTTTGTGACGGTTTGGCTTCGTTGCTAGGTTTAGAAAATCTTATATTGTCGTTTGCCTTCTGGACAATTTCGATGGGTCATTCAATTTCCTAATGTCATAAGAATTTGCTTTGTCAAAAGCGTTTTTTTTATGCCAAGGCAAAAAAAAATTGAATTATGGGAGCATATGAGTATAGTATACATACCTACTCCCTTCTTTTTTACGAAAAATGGCTGAACCGATCTTTTAAAGGGTTGTGTACGGTTTTCTTTCGAGGATTGAGATGATCGACAATCTGGGTTGATTTAAATATGACGTTGGGATTGTGATCTTTGGTTGTTTTCAGGTTGGCAACTTGGAAAGGGTTGGTTTTAAGAAAATTTGTAGGAACAAGTCGGTTTTAAGACGACGTTCGTGTCTCTTGTTCTTTCTTTCTATAGGAAGCGAGATGAGTATGAATAAATGTGTGGTGATCGTTTCTCGGTTTTTCAAGAGATTAGATCAGTTTGAAAGTTCTACTTGACAAGTTAAGAAACAATAGAACGAAATGGAAAAGATTTCCTAAGACTTAGTTCGCCACACTATCCATCTAGATTCTAATTTTCCTTAGTCTTATCGGAGATTCAATTTTGCCTCTTCTTCATTCTTCTTCTCCTCGTGTCTTCTGATCTGAGTTTCAATTTTTGTAGTGTTAGTTTTTATGAGAACGGGTTTGTATTTCATTGAAACTTTTTGCGAGTATGAATGTGTATTTTATCGAAAGTTTATTTATTGTTTATTATAGCCACTTTCAACTCAATGTCAAAAAACTTCGCAAAGTTTGATTCTGGTTTTCTTATGATTTGGTTTTCAACAAAACTCTGACGAGAATATCGAGGCAAGGAAGAGACTACAACGTCTAAGTTTTTGTTCTCTTTTCTTCGTACCGTTGGTTTTACTAAAATGACCAATTGTGCTTCATGTATTGTTGAAAAGTCTAACAAATTTTTATGAGTAGATGTTTTCGACTCAACACGGCAGAATTTGTCAAACTGGCTTTTATTTTTTGTTTCAAAGGAACTTACCGAAATCATTGAAACAAAGTGAGGAGACACAGATAAAAAACCGTAGAAGACTGAAGTGGGCGATGAGCAAGAAGAATCAATGGACAAGACGCCATTCGGGTGAGGTGCTCAGCTCGTCAAGATGTGAGCGAACTGGTCCTGTCCTAGCCCTTATTTTCCGTTGATTGTTTTGTATGATCTTGTTTGACTTCCCTAATTTTGTCAATTTTTTGAGTTTTATTTACGAGCTGTTTCGTAAAACGTTTTAAATTTTAAAATTTTAATTTTACGAAAACTGTCTAACTAGATGTTGTTGAGTCTAATTTTATGAAATTATTTTCTTGAAATGTTGTCGAGCACAATTTTATGAAAGTTGTACCGTAAAGATGTTTTTGAGTTTGGCTGTGCGAGAGCTGTGTTTTGGAAAACTTTTGTTTTGCGGCTGTTCCGCAAATTTAATTTCCGAGTTTTATATCAGAAACTATTTCTGCAATTAGCTGAATTAACGCGATCCAAATTACTCAGAAATTTTCTCGTTTCCATAGGATTGATCCGAGGGAGTTTTGAGTAATTTTTCCAAAGTAAGCTTAGTAGAAAAATATCGAGAATTTGCAGATCATGTTGTTATAGAAGCGACGCTTGAATTTTTACAAAATCTTATGTTTCCGAACATGTTGCTTTGTTTACTCTTCGTCAGCCGTTTTAGGTTTCGAGTGATTCTATAGAAATTAACTTCGTTTCTTTGAGAGTTATTCAAAAGAAGTACATCAGTGGGGAATCGGCAACCCAATTTGCTGTGCTTCTATTTCTGCAAGTAATCTAGAGTTTCTCCACGACTTCGGGAAGTGGAAGCAAGTTTTATTTCTACGAAGACTTTACGGAAGTTATTTTGAAGAAGTAGAGCGGTGAGTTGTGTACCCGATTTGTTGTGCTTCTTTTTTCCGCGAGTAATCTAGGGTTTCTCCGTGGTTTCGAGGAGAGCAAGTTTTATTTTTCCAATTTTTTTCAAAAACTAAGTTGAACCCTTACGCATTGAGATTTCTCCAACTCGATAATGAGACGAATTTTACATGTTTTGATAGATTTTATCGTTGCCCTCTCAGTTTAGACAGAGAAATTGCAAGCTCGTTTTGGTGCTCTTTCTGTGGCAAAAAGTCGCGACTACATTTTTGATTTTGTTGAGCACTGCAGCGTTTGTGTTAGCATTGGCTACAAGAGCAGTCGCTGCTGGAGTTGTGTTACCAGCGTTGTTGTCGTTGTTGACAGTGTCTATGCGAGCTGAGATTTTATCTCCCATACTTCCAGACATCTATACGATCAAGCGTTTCGCGGCCGTGTGAGTAAGAGTAATCCGCACCCCCCCCCCCCTCCCCTCCCTCCTTCTAGCACCAAATTGTGGAACCGAAATTCCCACTGTCAACTTTAATGAACAGAGGAAAGCAAAGAATACATTACTTTTCTTGAGGTCCGGATTCTCTGCGAGAGCCAAAGACAAATGAAGTAAATATAGAAGATAACAAAAAAAAGTTAAAAAAAGTAGATATTTATTTCGAATCCGCGTAAGAGCTTTGCGATCATTAGAAAAGATCATAAAGGCTTCGTCCGCAAGAGCTGTCAGCGAGTTCCCTAGTTCTATCCACTTAAAACCTTAAACCTAGTTGAGTCGCAATTCGGTAACAAAAGACGGAAAAGAGAAGAAAAAGTTTTGTTGATTTCGGATGGAACCTTATGGAAGGCTGCCTACGTATCCCTTTCGAGGATGAAGCCGAACGTAGTTCAATTAAAAGAGTTGAGGGCAACGAGGAGCAAGGAGAGAGAGTTGAGGGAGACGAAGAGCGAGGAGACAGATTTGAGGGCGAAGAGGAGCGAGGAGAGAGATTTGAGGGTGACGAGGAGAGAGAGTTAAGGGTGATGAGGAGCATGTTCATGGCGACGAGCACGTTGGCTAGGAGTTCGGTCTGAGGAGGTGACGTCACAAGGTGAGCAGGTGATGTCACATGGCGATCAGGTGATGTCACAGGGTGAGGAGAGCTTTGTGAGGGCTAGGAGGCCTTTGTTGATGCCTTTCTTCCATTCTTATTCTCTCCATTGATTACTTCACAGGCTTTCGGAAATGTTTCGTTTGTCTTACGTAAGTTTTTCCATTTCCCGAAAGTTTTTATTTGAAGGTTACTCATGAACTTGATTACGAGGTCTTTCCATGGAAACCTTCGGATCTTTTGTCTTACCAAAACTTGTTTCGTAAATGTTTGTTGAAAGATATCAAAACCTTCCATAAGAACACTTCTTCCAATCTTTCATGTTTGGATAGAAACTTGATTGTTTCTTGCCCGGGATAGAATATAAGAAGTTTTGCTCTCATATCCTTATTTAATAGGCTCGGCTTATGCGGTGTATTTCTTTCGACATTTCTGGCTCTTATTCATCTAAGGCATATTTCTCAATAAATATTAGACATTGATTTTTCCATGATCGATTTTGACTCCAACATTCGAAATTCAAAATCTGTTCTTTAAAATCTTGAACATATTTGTGGAACAAATACATCCCTAAATCTGTGCTTTTTTTTTTTTTTAAATTATAAACTACCAGCTTCCATTGATACCAAATATTTGATATTAGTAACAGTATCAAAGATAATATATTATAATTTTTTTTAATTTATGCTATAATCACGGTTTGGAATTAATGTAACACAAAGTGTATTTTACTAAAATACATTTAATGTTTTTGTCTGAAGTTTGAACTATTTTGTGGTTGAGCATCAAAATCAAAATAAGACTACTATTATCTACTTAACAGATAATATACTGTTTAAAATAAATTTATAACTATAAACAAAAAATATTCCACACAAGCGCTCAGATCACTGTAATTAAAGTAGAATTGCAGATTTATATGAACCAAACCAAAAATAAAAATTCAAACCAAATCTAAGTTCAGAAAATACTGAAAGTATTACAATATCTCTTAAACTAAAAACTTAAACATACAACCGAACCACAAAACCAAAACGAAAACAAAAAAATACAAACATGATATGAACCAAAATTTACAATATATCATGAAATCAAATTTTTATATGTAAAAACATAAATTATTAAAAACTATATATAATAATTCTACGCAACTACGCGGATCAGAATCTAATAATGTAGTTATATATTACAAGAAAGGTAACAACTACAGCTTATTAATTTCATTTTTCGACTGAGATGACTATCTTGCCTTCACGTCTTAACCATAATCAAGTGTTTGTTGTTTCTTGGCATATAGAAAAAATAATCTAACTAAATCCCTAGTTTTATGGGATTCATCACGTGTGTGAACTTTATACAAATAAAAAACTAAGTACAGCTCATTGTAGCTGCTCGCAAAATAATTAACTAACATGGCCAAATGTCCAATCCGTCGACTTTGCAAAGATAAATCTTTCTTTTTGTTAAGATAAGATCTACACATACAAGTAAATAAATAAACACCAGGAAGACATTATACGCATAAAACCAAATTGAAAAATGATTTATTAGATATTATTCTAAAACATAACTAGGGTTTTTCTTGTTCAGATGACTTGTATTTTTATCATTACAACTCACGGACAAGTTGACTATTGAAAAGATCTTTCCAAATAAATAAAAAATCTCACATACAAATTGACTACTAAACATACTTTTAAAATTATATATTCATTATCATCCCTTGATTATTTTTATTTGTCAAAGAACATCCTCTTTTCTGTTGAATAGACTTGAAATATAATTTAATTATATGTCTGTCTCTATGTATGCTTATATATAGACTTTTCTTTTTCTTCAACGTTGCCATTGTCAGTTTCTGGTAACTGATTTTTAAAAAATGGCCGTAGGAATTTTCAAGGCATTGTTGTGGTGTTTTGCGGCTATGGCGCTTGCAATGGCCGAGGAGGCTCGTGCACAGCTAGTGCCTTGCTATTTCGTTTTTGGAGACTCAGTCTTCGACAACGGTAACAACAATGACCTGAAAACCTCCGTCAAAGTTAACTATTCACCTTATGGTATTGATTTTTCTAGAGGTCCTACCGGCCGGTTCAGCAATGGCCGTAATATTCCCGACTTTATCGGTTAGTCCCTGGCCTTGTATATTTCTTTGCCAATATGTTGTTTAAGAAACTGCCAAAAATTACAATTTTTTTTGTCACAAAGTTTTCTTTGTAGAATTGGAAGATTCGAATGGAGGTGTGTTTCTAGCTATGTGTTCAACGAATAATACAATAATAACTAAAGAAACTGAAACATTATAACTAGAAAATGACCATATGCAGCCAAAAAAAAAGATAATATGCAGAATAGTCATAACTGCTGAATAATATACTATTTTAGTAGATAGATAAAGTTTTGTATCTATAATGTATTCAAGAATCAGTTTTATAAAGAAATTTAAAATCAGTTCTGCATCATTTTTTTGTAGAAAATTTCTTGTGTGTATTATTCATAGCTATTCTATATGATTACTTGTGTAATATGAGTTTGATTTATGGCTTTCAGCTGAACTAATGGGATTCAGTGATTACGTTCCACCTTTCGCTGGAGCATCTCCTGAACGAGCTCACACTGGTGTAAATTACGCTTCTGGTGCTGCTGGAATTCTCGAAGAGACTAGCTACCATATGGTAAGAACCTACTTGAAAGCAAGAGAGGCTAAATTTATTTTCATGATTTTTCTTCAAGTGTTTCATTTTCATTACTACTACTACATATGGTTAAGTAAGTTTCCTAAACGAAACACCCGAGGAAATTATTGTTGGCCAAATGTTACTAGAACTATAGAGTGAATAAGTAGATTTCCTAAACGAAATTTCAGTTTCATCTTTAGACTCGAGTAATAGTTTATTTGATTTTAAATGTGCGGGGATCATTTGTTCTCAGTTATTTGCTATGGTATTTGTTTATATAGTTTTAAATAGGGATTTTGTGTAGTGAAGTTTGAGGCTTAAATCAATCTGGCTTCGAAAAAGACCAGTTATTAGGGTTGCGCAAAAATCCAGAATCCGAGATCCAAACCTTAACCAGAGCCCAAAAACCTGATCCATTATCCAATCTGAAATATAAAAATATTTCAATGAATCTTGTAGGGTGGTACAAAACATACCCAAACCCTAAGTGTTATATTAACCAAACCTGAATGGATAAATCAAAAAAAAATTAAAATTAATAGTCAATATAAATATTTGAAACACATATAAGTACTTCAATTTTGATATGATATATAAAAATAAGTATTAAAATTTACCTAATTACTTATAAATAAACACTTCATAATTTTCTAGTAGAAATAACAAGTCTAATATATTTATAAGGTAATGCGTATTTTTACAACAGCTGTTTGTTTTCATGCTTGATTTTAACACTTTATTGTTATTTTTCAGTTTGATTTGTGTTGGATTAATTTCTAGTTAATTTAAGTGTTTTATTTTTTGCTTTTACGTTTTATCATTTACTTCGAATATATTTGAACTAAACTGATATAGTCCAAACTCGAAAAATATAGGTTATTTTATGAATTTTATGATGTAATACAAATTTGAACCGAATCCAAAATGTTATTATCTGAATCCGACATGTACTAATAAAATATTAGAATGGAATCTTGGAGTGTAAATCCGAAAACCTGATATACCAGATTCAAACCCTAATGGTGCCGAACTTCAACTAAAATGTTATGATTCCCGGTTTAATTATTATACCGGATAAATATCTGAAAACGATCCTAAAACTATAGATTTTCTAGGAGAATCAATATAATAATCGAGGAATTTTCTTTCTAGCAAACGTAACTTTGTACACCTTAAAGAATTTTAAGTTAACTAATCATGTGCTGATCACCTTAAAGAATCCTTAATTATTCTTAGGCTCCAAATAGGCAACATGAATCACAAGGAATCAGATATAAAATAATACTATATACATGTTTTAGGTGACTAGAAAAAACAATTTACCAGTTTTCTTTGAAGGGATGTTCAAAAAGAAAAAGTTTTCTTTCAAAGGAAGTAATAAACTAATAATTTGGCTTTTTATTGATTATTTTTCTCTTGCTGGGAGCCTAATTAAATATAACTCGTTTACAGTATTTGGTATTGTTTCGGTTTAGAACATTTAATTATTATTCATAATGGTATTTTCGTATGATAGGGCGATAGAATCAGTTTTGAAAAACAAATAAAGAATCATCAGACGATGACCATGACGGCGAATGTGCCACCGGAGAAGCTGGAGAAATGTCTATACACAATTAATATTGGAAGCAATGATTATCTCAACAATTATTTCATGCAAGGTGATAAGTACAATATTAGTCGCACGTTCACTTACGATCAATATGCTGAATTCCTCATTCGACGTTATCGCTCTTATTTGGAGGTAATATACTTTATATGCCAAGGTTGTCAACAGAAAAAAAATTAAGGAATTATAGACCTTCAAATTTGATTATATATAATCTTTTATGCTAACTAAAATGTCAGATTAAATATTTAGACATTATACTCTGAATGACATTCCACTTAGTGCTTTCTTGAACATTCTTTTTTTTTTTTCATAGGTGTTTGGTTCCTTATATATAAATATTGACATTATAAATATTTTATTGATTTTACAAAACCTAAAAATAAGTAGAAGATGGGATCTGTTCATATAAATTTTATTCATAATTAATTATGTGATTTTTTGTCAACAATTAATTATGTGATATAAACAGATATAGTAAGAATTTAAGAGACCTTTTTTATGTAAAGTTATTGTATGCCCAAGGAGCAAGGAAGGTGGCGTTGTTTGGGGTCAGTAAGCTCGGGTGCACGCCGCGGATGATCGCCTCCCATGGTGGTGGTCTAGGCTGCGCTGCTGAAGTGAACAAGGCTGTTGAACCATTTAACAAGAACCTCAAAGCTCTGGTCAGAGAGTTTAACGCAAACTTCGACGATGCTAAGATCACTTACGTTGATATCTTCACCAGTCAAACTCCTCTTGCGTATGCTGCCTTAGGTAAGTAGATCCAAATATTTTGAACTCAACATTTTGACCCAAGAGGAAATCCGATTTGCCGTTTTATTTTATAAACTGATTTTTTTGTTTGTGTTTTCTTTGCCGAACTGAAAACATATAACTAAACATAAATGTTTTCTTATTAAGGCATTCTAGAAAATATTTATGATTTTGTAATAAAGTTAAGTTTCCTAAAAACACAATAAGCGCTTTTGGGAAGGTTATGAATCCTTTTTGAACGCCACTTGAATGAAAGCTTTTTCGAAAAGATTCGTAAAAATATAAATCTTCATTTTATTACAAATTTTCAAATATTTGATCAGTTAGATTACAGTAGAATCAAACGTTCTTTTATTGGATTAAGTTCCTATAATTTTACCTTGCGTATATTTAAACAAAAAATAATAATATGCGTATAATTTTACATTTTTGTAGGGTTTACGGAAACACAAAAGAGTTGTTGTACGGTCGAATCAGGGGAAGAACTATGTGCGGCGAATAAACCGGTTTGTGAGTTTCGAAGCAGATACGTGTACTGGGATAAAGTCCACAGCACTGAGGCGGCCAACATGTTTGTCGCAAAATTTGCGTTTGCTGGAGTCACTGCTTTTCCTTACAGCCTTGCCTTGCTTGCAATATTATAGGGACACTATACTCAAAAAACATCATTCGCATTTCTCTTGAGCTAAATTGTATATATATATATATACACATATATTAAAGGTCTTCATATTTCTTTATTTTTTGGTTTTTCTAAAAGAAGAATTTGATATAGTGTACCAAATCACAAGACAAGAAATTGAAGTAGATTAATGTTGAAGACCAGTTTTGGATCCTTCAAACACTCTCATAAACATGAATGTTATTGGCCGATCGGTCCACTTTAGCTTTTACATATTTTACAGTTTGTAATCAGTAACTCAAAGAATGGTGCTAGATAACATTTAGATGATTAGTTCCAAGAAAATGTCATAGTTTTCAACTGACTCAGTTTGATTTAATAAAATGACATAATTGACAATCAAAACAAAACATAATATCAGTAAATACTTCCTTTAGACTTAAACAACATTATCTCCAAGGTCATAAATTTTGAAGTTGGCAAAAAGAAATAACGAGTAAAATTAAGATCGAGCACATATATGAGTTCGGAAAGGGTGTCGATAGCCACTAAGGTGGTGTCGACTGCTACTCCTTGAATGGGTGGGTGTCAATAGACACCAAGATGGTGTCGACAGACAATGGTACTTTGTGACATAAACTTATTTTTAGTCTGAAAACTTATTTGTGGGTTACCTCCCATTAAACACTTGTTTTAAATCATTAGCTTTACTTTGGAGATCACCACAAGTCTAGATGAGAATGAGAACTTTCTCCAAAAAAAATCCCTAGTGTCCAGTATCTTCAGCTTAATCACATTGCCCATGAAACGTTTCATAGCTTCTTGTCATTTATCTTTCAGCTTAGAAGTGAAACAACTCGAACTTTCGCAAATGGTTGTGAAAAACCTTTGTTGCGCATTTTGTATCCAAAGACGCCATATGAACAGCTCTGAAGAACCATTGCCAAATGAGGATTTTCATCTTCTTCCTCTTTCCTTTTCCTCAGACTTATGTGATTTTATCTTAGTGTCCCCCATCCATGATCTCTTTGACATCGTTCTTATCATTTAAATTTACCTGAGAAACAACTACATTCAAAGGTTCATCAGATATTTCAATGTAAGTAGCTAGATGAATACATTTGTGTTGTAGCACAACTTTGTAGAAGATATTTTCATCAATGTTTGCAATTGATATTGTAATCTTTTGCATGTCAACTACTGCACCCACTATAGCTAGAAAAAATATTTCAAGAAGAATATACATATATGAACGTCAATAAGGACAATCCAGTTCCCAAATTCACATTCAAATTGTTGACAACACCAGGTGGAGATTTGTCGGAAAGATCGGCAAAAGCCAGTTTAATCTTAGGAGCTTATGTGTGGCAAATCCTAGTTTCTCAGCGATGTCCTTGGGCATAATGCTAACTGCAGTTCATGTATCACATATAGCATCAGGAAATTTAATTCCTGAAATAATGTAGGGAACCACAAAATTTCCAAGGTCAACTAGCTTTGTCAGCTTTTTGATCACTTTAGATGCACTTCTAACTTCATCATATAATTTATTGATCTCGTCCAGGATCTCTCTACTGTTCTTAAAGAACTGATGGAAGCGAAATTCATTATAGGCCTCTTCAAAGGAAACACCTTCAGAAATCCTTTTTACCCTCTTGTGGGATCCAATTAATTCTTTTCGACTTATATGTTGTTTAGGATGCTTTGTCACTGCAGGGAAAGGTACCTTGGGTTTCTAAACCCTCTCCCCAATCAGTCTTGGAGTAATCGAAAGAACATGCAGTGTGTCCATCTAGTGTCGACCGACACTAGATGAGTGTCGATCGGAATTTCTCTTCAGTGCCGACTTGGTGATTATGGGTTGCTTTTGGTCCGACAAAACTCAAAAAACCATGATTCTTTGGGGGTGTCGAACAACACCAGTAGGGGGTCTCGATCCACACTGAGTTTGTGACAACCAAGTTACCTTCGTTCAGCTCGTTTAACTTCCCCGGATCCATGATATTATCACTCTCTACCAATATAGCATTGATAAAGTGTCTTAGTTTGGTCTCTGACGTTTCATGAAGCATTCATTCTTTCCCTTTCACACTTCAATAGTTTGAGCAATCTGAACATCAAGCTTCCTCACATAAGTATTTAGAGCTTCAAATTTTATATTCAACTCAGTGTACACAGAATCCAAACTTCTTATTGATATCCACCCTCATATTCTGTTGACCCTCTAAGACATGATCCAACATTATTATATTCTGGCAGATTCTAATAAGTAGAAGCAACATAGTTCTTTGTGAAGCTGATATTACTCTTGAAAGGCTTCTGAAACTGAGATCTCTGATTGTAGCCTTGAAAACAAGCTTCATTGATGTAGTTCACATCTTTCTGTTCCAAGGTTTCAACCTCAACAACAAAGTGAAATTGTATTTTGCCCGCAAGGAGATTGTGATTAGAATCCAAATTTTCTTTTACTTCAGCAATATATCTTCCATCCATGTTTTCAGCTGATTTTGTCCTGTCAAGGTCTGCATTTTTGGTATTATTGCTAGAGAACAAGTTTTCTATATCTTCTAGCTTTTTCTGGCCTCCTTGTTTTGGAGCTTCATTCACTTGCAGCATCCAGAACCATTTGATACATCCAAGTTATGCCACTAAAGAAGATACCTAGTGAATGAACTTCACTTAATCCATGATATGGATAGTTTATGTGGTAAGCTCTAAATTTGACCTAAGATGTTTTGAATGCCTCTATAGGAATCTAAGAAATATGTGGAGATTTTTGTTCTCAACTCTTTAGATCTTGCATCATCAAAGAATTTGTCAAGAAAGTATTCTTGGTGTCATTCCAGGTAGTCAAAGATCATGCCTGCAGTTTTTTGATCCAGTAAGTTGCATCCCCATCAAAAGAGTATGGGAACAACTTACAGAAAATATAGTCTTCAGAGACACCATTCAGCTTGATACTCGTCACTAGATCCTCAAACCTCTCAAGATGATCCATGGGATGCTTTGGGGAAGATCATAAAAAGGTTCTGACCCATAAGAATATAGTACACGAGTTTCAACTAAAAGTCATTCCTTTGGAATGAAGGAGGCCAAATTGCAGACTTTTTAAGATACAATTGTTCAGTTCTGAGCTTTTGTAGTCTCCAAGTGTTCTCTGTCGAACATCTCCAGCATTTCCAACATTCTCAGTAACAACTATTGCATCATGGATTACAGTCTCATGTGCATCAATCTTCTGTTCAGTTATGTTGCTTGCATGCTCTTCTTGGTATCATAAGATCCCTTCGACATTAAGCTCTAAAATGACCGGATTTACCATGTTTGCTTTTGTCATAATGGTGTTGATTGTCACGTGGTAGGTATTTGTCGACGCTCATGCCCGATTGGTGTCGATCACTACTTTAGGGGTGTCGCTTGACACTTGTCTCTTTGCCTTTCAGTTTGTGTGTTCTACTTCTAACAGCTCCTGATTTGAAAGATTCAAAAGCTTTGTTTCCTTGTTACTTCTGGTACTACAATGTATGCACCTGAAACACACAAGAAAAGACCGTAAGGAAACTAAAAATCTAGTATATATTCTAGACCCAATCTAATGGTAAATTAGAGTCCCCAGAAACTGCGTCAAAATTTTATACGCTCATATTTATCCTTGAGCTACTATGGAATTTCAGAGTGCGGTGTAGCACTTAGGGATCGAATCCAGAGAGACTCGAATCACTCAATAGAAACAAAGTTTTTTTTTTGATAAAACAGTTAGAAATAAAGTTACAAACTATTTATTATGGAGCGTGTGTGTTGCGTTCTTTGTAGGCTGAATTCTTGATTGCGTAATTGGTGTACAAGGTAAAATAGTTTTGTTTTATGTAAACTAAAGCCTTTAATCTCTTCAATCTAGTTCGCTCAGCTAGATGCTGAACATGGAGAGCTTGCTGCAGCTCGTGGCTGGCAAGTTTCAGGATACAGAAGACTCACAACACCTTCCCTATCCAGCTTCTTACTCACCAACAATAGACACTCCACATACTTTCCACCTCTTGTGAAGAAAAAGGAGAACACTTTCTCTGCCTCCTGACTGGTCACTGCATTGTTTACCACAATCCCAAGGTTTGCAATTGCTTCTTAATTCTTTAGACGACAGCATGACTTCTGCGTCCCAAATACTCTCCTAACAGCATCTTGTGCATCACTTCTTCTCAATTCTAGCCAGTTAACTTGGACATTGCTGGATTCCACTCCGAACATGGGCGTGATCTGGCTGATAATTCTTAAAATATTTTCTTGAAGATTCCGGTATACATCGTCAACCGTCAAACCAGCCTGACATAAACCGGACTCTTTTGCAAACATCTCCGCAAGCTTTGGCAGTTGGACTTTCAGATTGGATAGGCTTAAGTTCACTCTTAAATAGTCTTCTCACGACGTCTAGGTCTTGCTGGATTCTCTTAGGTATATATACACGAACCTGTTTCAAACAAATCAACGACCAAGAAGCAGATACTTCTTTTAATTGACATTGACTAAAGTGTTTCACAGTTTCTCTTAAATATCAAAATACTGCACGACCGGAGTGGCACCTGAAGTAAGTGCAAAATATAAGAGGTTCGGGATGATCGATTCTGTAACCTCATCTTTCATCTCCTGCTTTGAACTTCTGTGAAGATAATAGTAGTCTAAGCCACTAAAAGTGACGAAAAATGTAAAGAAAAAGCCTTTTTGTACTTTAGGTTTGTGTTTTGAAGCTGACCTTTCAAACTTTTATGAATTCTTCTCAAACTTGCTGTCAAGGATGAGACATTTTGCATCCAAGACTTGAGCTTTGTAATCGTGTGTCCACCAACGTTATTGGCAGCCTTTAAAATGTGAAAAACACGATAGGTGCACTCCAAGAATCTTCTGGGGAAGCTTTTCTCTCTCAAATGCTGAACACTGGGAGTGGCCACGGTGAAAACTGGACTCCATTTGGTCTCTGCGACCTGAAGGAATTTTGGTTTCCTTTGAATAATTTTGATCATCATCATCAAGCAGCTGATCTGTTTTCCACGGGTGTCATATTATTCAGAAAGTTCTAGATGCCTTCTAGGGTTGTTACAGGAGGAGACTTTGACTTCGCCTGGACAACCTTGAATATGTTACGACTGAGTCTCCAAGCGAAAGACAACATAAGACGCATGGCCAAACGAAATATTCATAGATGTAGTACTGAAGCCCATAAAGTAACAAAAGAAAATTCGAGTTGTAATAAATCAGAGGATGCCATGTGGCGAAACCATCATTTTATCTTGTGATGGATTGATACAATGACAGTCTTAGACCGCCACATCAAACAATCCTAGCTAAGCTAAATGCGTTGCAATATAATACCAAATGTTGCTATTTACAAAGTCTCTAAATTCTATATCAACCTCTGTTATAGTAGTAAGCACAACAATATAAAAAAAATTAAAATGTTTAAGAAACAGAAGACGGTAATTAGATTTTTGTAGGGGTGTGTGGCCAGATATTGAGACATAGCATCCACCTGCTCGTTTGGAGTATCTCATGCTCTTATCTTTAGCGTTAGCTTCTCTTGTGCGTTCATTGGTCACTCTCCTGTGGTCTTCTGGTATAGATGTTCAAAATTGGTTTCATCAAGATGACCAGGGCATGCTTGTCATCCTGCAGGTTTGACTTTGATTTTCTGTATTTGCGGATGGCTAATATCTTTTTGGAGTTCATTGGAACCAAATTGCTTTTCAGCAGAACGAGATTGACACATGCGTTTGCTGCATATTACACTACTAATTAAGCAATGAAATTCACATTTTGACAAAAAAAAATAACAACATAAAGTTTAATTATTTGTATATAAAGATACGTAGTTTTGTTATTACAATTCAAGAATTACATCATGCGTAGAATCCCTACTCGCAGCCTTAACGAAAATGCATAAATATATGAATACTATAACCCTATATATCTTCATAAAAGTGTTTCTTGAAGGCCTCCATGTGAGCCACCTGTAGACAAGTGGCTAGAATCAGAGAGCCGTCTTCATTTTTATCTTGCAATAGCAGGGAGTTCCCATCGAGGTCATTCGTGCCTGGTCCCATGTAAACCTCTTGGCCCCATCCGAAATCAAGACCGTACATTGGCAGAGTTAACCAGCTCACAAGTCCAAGGTTAGGGTTCCCGTAGAATGGACCTTCCGTGCTTCCCAGGGTATGCACATCTTGAAGCTCCTTCAGATCCTCGTGGTTCTTTAGATACTCTATCCCGGTCATCACGTATTCGTTTGTCACATTCTTTATGGCTTTACTGATTATTTTCGCTGCGAAACCCAACTCATTCGCTATCAGTTCACCTGTACGCACAAGATTTTTTTTTTTTAAATATAGAACTTGCATTGGTTTCACTCTCACTTTACGTGCATGAGAAGCAACTTAGAGATCATCCATCTATATTCTAACTCCTACGATAAATAGTATTTAATTTCTACAGCTAGCCTATACGTTCGATTAATGATATATTTTTAGAGACTGAGATTATTGTTTAGTACTAGCTGTGATTATGACCTAGATTTTGAAAGTTATAGACAAATTATTAGAGTTTTAACAAAATTTTGTTTTTGATAGTTTTTTTTAACACTGGAAACTTCATTTGATACGTTATCAGAACTACAAAAAGCAAGAAACCCACCAGTAGGTGGTCTAAAGGGCTCAAAAGAGCAGAAAGATATTGAAAAACCGACAACAGGGATGTTAAATCAGTAAATTGATTTCTTTCCACTTCAGCAGCTCGCATTGCTTTGGCTCCTCCCTCAGGAGCTTCCTTATGCAACCGAGAATGACCATTAGTAGGGATGTACGATTAAGTCATATTATCTCTTGTTGCACTGGTTGCTATTTCCATTGCAGCTTCGTTTCTTAATATATGAGTATGTTCTAAGGACCAATAGCTGATCCAAGCCAAGTTCCAATGTCTTTCCTTTACGAAAATCTGCAAGTAGGGCTCCATACCCCGATCGAGCATTATCTCTCTTGCATTTTGGAATGAGGCGTTCAACACCTTCATATTTTCCATTGATTCTGTTGCCCAAAACAGACCAACCACTCACTCTCAACTAAAGACTGAACAGAGGAAAACAGAAGCCGAGCTAACAGAGAATCCGGGTTACTCCAAATTCTCCAAGCTTGTTTGCCAAGTAAGGCCTGATTAAAGGCTTCTATCTCATGGAAACCTAAGCCACCTTATTTTTTCTTACACATCTTCTCCCAAGCTACGCATGATATCTTTTTCATGTTCCATCCATTTCTCTACCAGAACTGAATCGAAGTGCTGGTGTTTTTTTTCACAGAGGTTTTTGGTAACCTAAAACAGGACATCGCAGAGATTGACATAGCAAGGCCGACTGAACTAACCATAATTTCTTTAGCTCCAGCCAAAAGAGCTTTAGCGAACCAACTATTAACTCTACCTTGAAGCTTTTTTTGCACAAAAATGAGCATTTGTCTTTTTGAACCGCTGAAACACTCATGCAGTCCAAGGTTGGTACCTTCGCCACCTTCTTTCTCAATACATAGCACTTCTTTGACCTCTGTTTTTACTGACTCAGAGACCTTTGTGCCAATGTGCCAGTACCGTTAATAAAAGATTCATGTAAAATCATCTTCTCCTGGAGCACTTCCATTTTAACACTGAAAGCCGCTGCTTTGATATCCTCTTCTGAAAAGGGTGCGGTCAGATCCACATTCATGCTTGCAGTCACCCTTGGCTTAATACCTTTGAATGTCATTGGGGTTAGAACTCACGAATTACTCTCGATAGTAGTTGATTGCAACTTCTCCCTTTGCACCCTCTGAGAATTGTTCTCTGCCTCGATCATCCAGCTGCATCAACACTATGTTTTTGATTTTCTTACCCTTCACACAATTATGGAAATAGGTTGTGTTCCGGTCGCCTTCTTGCAGCCATTTCTCTCTACATTTTTGTCTCCAAAATCTCTCTTCTTTGTTGTGAGCAACTGCCAATTCAAACTTCAGCTGTTTCACTAAGCATTTTTCTGGGTTCCTTTTCGAGATTTCATGTTCTAGAGATAGCTGAAGCTTCTGAATCTGAGATTATGAGTTTGTTTATGTACTTCTTTTCCATCTCGAAATTTCTTTTCTGCACTTTGTAATTCTCTCCAGTACAAACAAAGTTCTTCCCTCCTCTGTTTCCGAGCCTTCTTTAATCACCGATTCAAAACCATCCTTATAGATCATCATCTTGTCATAATAAAACCTCCCACGAGTTGGACCATCTCATTTGAGTGCAAAGGCTATTCTTAGCGGTCTGTGATCTGAATCTCTTATGTCCAAATATTCTTTTTACGATCTTGGCAATAGCCTATACCATGAATCATTTCCAAAGCTGGGCCCAGGATTTGATTCTCCATCCTGGCCATGATAAGTTTTTATCTGAGCTCTAAAAATTACAGTCACGTCTTGCGGAACCTCGTAATTTCTCTTCATTGCACATCAATTCATTAAAGTCACCAACTAAAATCTAGGGATCATCCCTCATCAATCCTATATGAGCGATACGGTCCCAAAATCGTTGCTTCCTCTTAGTTATTGGATCTCCTTATACACAAGTTAAGTATAAACTTTTTGCGCTCTTGAGATGATCTTAAACTCAATAATTCTTTTATCCCTAGACAGAAACTCAACTTTATACTGCTTCGTCCACATCACCGCTAATCCACCACTCAACCCTCGTGGATGCACAGTAATAAACCCAAAGTATTTTTTCCAAACGCTTCACATAATCGAACTTTTGTTTAGTCTCCATTAGGAACAAAAAATCCAGAGAATACAGAGGCCACATCTCCCGAAGTCTTCGAACTGTTTCAGTGTACCCAAGTCCTTGACAGTTCCAACTCAAAATGCTAATCAGGATGACATCGGTTTCAAATCAGAAGCCACCGTATTTTCTTGTGTTTTGGCTTGTTTGTTTCCTACTTTGTTCTGATTTTCCTCAGATTTTTGCTTCCATGTTATGTTTGTTTCAACGTCATTCTTTGGAATTCCGGAGGTAACTCTGCCTCTTCTCTACAAAGCAGGAGGCATCTTCCTCGCATTCTTACAAGAATTTAAATATCCAGTATTAACAGAACTGGAAGCGTTCCCAATTTTGAAAAGTATCAATCCCTCAAACTGGAAATCTGCAGAGGAGCTCTACTCTTCAGGAGAACATCTCTTCATGCTATTATCCCCATTAAATGACCTGGAGCTCGATCCTTCGTACTAAAAAACATGTAGCTTTTCCTTGTGCAGGTCGTGAGACAATTTGATCATAACATTTAGGGGTTCATTTCTAGCCTCTTTGATTGATTGTTGCACACACATGATCTTTTCTCTCCTCTTAGTATCATCCGAGTGTGAGATGTATTGTAGTTGATACGCCCTAAATTAAAGGATCACTCTGAAATTGGTAAGGGATAATACTTGACTCAAATGGAACGTGAAACTCCAAAGAAACAAGGCGGTGGATCGAATGGTATGACACAAGAGATTCGGAAGCTCTTGATTTACCGTGGATCTTTATGTCGCACAGAGGATGCGGAAGGCCTCTGATATTATAACTCAATGTCCTAGGGTATGACGTACCTAGACGACAACGAGGTTGACCCTTGGATATGATGCACCAGGACGGATCTGTTTGATCCCTTGGATATGATGCACCAAGACAGATCGAAAAGTTCCCGAAGGAACAAAACTGAGAAACACTCTCAAGATTCCAAAAATATAACTCACAACTTAATTTATTTCATTGATCAATGGGGCATTTATATAATAGGCAAAGTGTACATGAAAAGTTGAAATACAAAAGGTTTATTCAAACATTGTTACTAGAAAATAATTAAACAAATAAGACTTGACCAGAAGTTAAAAAGCTTGCACATTTTGACTCTTAATCTTCAAAATTTGTCACTCTTTTTGACCAGAAAATAAAACAAATATTTTGGGTCATTCTTGGACTTGTAACATCTCCAACATGGTTTGGACCATATATATAATATATCCATTGGATATTTCATTGTTTTCCATGCCCAAAACTTTATATATCAGCCCTAGGTCGAATCAGTTGATCAACCTTTGATACTCTAGGAACATATGAGGAAGTCTAGGAGGCCCTTCTAAACTTCTAACACCTTCCTTCTGCTTCAGCCTCTCCTCCTCTGTATTACTCTTTTTTATCCTCTTGAGACATTGATACTCGCTTGTCTGGTCTTTTCCCTCTTAGCCATGGATAAGCTTTTTTATGAGTGTGATACAGAGAAACATCATTTGTGAAGGTTTTTGTACTCGTAGGCTATCACAAATGTGTCTCCCGAAGGAAGCTCGAGATATTTTTGTTGCAATTTCTGATTATCAATGTTTAACGTGACCTTTGCCCTTATGTAATCCGTCGTTTGTGAAACGTTTGTATCATATGCAATCTGCTCCACCTTTCCAATCTTATCCGCTTGGGTGAACATGGTCTCCGTCATATAGTAGTTTATAGGTATGTTACCTATTCTGATTAACACCCCCAAGGAACAAAGAAAATTTGGTGGTGGTTTTGGGTTCCATGTTTTCAAGATCATGGACCAGTTGTTGTAGGACCATGGTCGATCTTTCCAGACTATTAGCAAGTCTTCTTCTCGTTGAAAGAAAAACTGAAACCTATCCTTTAATAGAGAGATTCCTCTCACCCTATCATACACTCCCCATGCCGTTGGAATCATTGATCATTCTTCCCATGATTTGACAATCAGGGTTTCAGCTTACCAATCAATTGTACTATTCGCATAGAACACTCTGTATTTTGAATCATCTGGTAGATTTATTGGATCATCATCTTCGACTGACAACGAAACCTTTGTGGAGGGAGTCAGCCATGGGGATACTGCAGTTGGCAACACCTACGGTGGTGAAGGGTATGTTTTGGAAGTAATTTGACTTGGAACGAGGAGAATTTACACTTTATGTAGCAGAATCCAACCACTAATTTTAGGGATTCATAGCAATGATTGGTCTTTGAGCACATGATAGACACAAAAAAGGAAAGACAAGAAAGATTGAAAGGAAATATGGGAATAAAGATCCCGAGATTGAAATGATTATTCTTAGAATTTTAATGAGACTTTCCAAAACGTAAGATATACTGTAGCAAAATGATTTTGCTGGCAATGGTTGCTAGTTGCTACTCAAATTTGAGAGAAAGAAAAGGTAAGACTCGGCTAATTGGAAATCGCACTATTGAAGAAAGAAAAAGAAAATGTTTATGACCTTTTACGTTTCGATAGTATATAAACTATCTTTGTATGTATATAAAATTTTTAAATTGGAAAACTCTAAATCAATTTTTCATCTGGTTGTATGCAACGATCTTGGTTACAATTAACAACACATGTAGTTACTGAATTGTGGTTTAAACAATAACAATGTATACAAGCGAGATCCATGCTCCTCGGCGCCGGCAACGGCGTTTCTCGCCGGCGCTGGGCCTTATCGACGGCGACGCTGCTCTTCTCCTTCACCATCATGTTTCTGATTTACTTTTCTGTGTTTTGGTTATTTGCTCGTGGCACTTGGATGTTTGGAGAAAGGCGATCCCGACAGATGTTACGACGGAGAAGAGGACTCTTTGTTACCCTTCTTTCGGTGGTCCTTTCCTTCAGAGTGGTCATTCTTCTAGCAATGAGTCGAGAGGGTTCTCTCACCGCTGCTAAGCTCTGGTCTTCGGATTCAAACCCCGTCGTACCTCTCTCTATTCGCCGTCATGTCCGAGCCTTTGAACGCTTTATGGAGCCGCGGTTTCAACTGATGAGCTTAACCTCCTCGTCTCCGGGGAGACTTGAGTCCCACAAGCCACTCCAGATTGCTCCTCTTCATCAAACTGATGACAGATCCCAAAGCATCACTAGTTCAGTTCTGGTTTACTTCAGTATCATTTCACTTCCTTTATACCGAAAAGTGATGCTCTCCTCCCCTCCGCTAATTCTCCTCGACGGCGCTTCATTTCCTCTCCATCAAAGCTTTACCGGCGACCTCTCTTTTGATGCCACCGAACAGCCCAGATCCTTCGTATCCCGTCTCAGAAGGAAAGCGTGTACTAAGGTAACAATTGATTATGTTTGGGCCTGGCCCATTTTTGAACATGTCAGACCAAGATATTGGGAAAGACCCACATCTGTAGAAGAAAGAGTTATCCAGCGATTAAGATTAGTTAGTGATGGGGTCAATTTGAGTTCATGTGATTTCAACAGGATCTTTCCTTCTCGTATTACACTATCACAATTATCCTTTGGGAAAATTTTACCGGTGGGTTCACCGGGATTGGTTATCCTTCGATCATCCTCTCAGTTTCATTGCCGAGTGTTTGTTTCAGTCCCCTCATCGGTTTGCCATCTTGCGTAGCGATCTCTACGGGATCTGAAGATGCAATCGAGATTACTTTGGTAGTTCTCGTAGATGAGGTGTGGACCTCAACATCACATTTTGTGACTATTCTCCAGCTATCCGACTTTGTCGTGAAGACTCCCCCGACGCATTCAAGCATTGTCTCGAATCTGCTGTCATCTTCGGTTGAAGACTTATCTTTCTTAGACTATTTATGTGTTGTATGTTATGCTTATGGGTAAAGAGGATGGAATATTCCCTCTTTTTATTGTAGTGAAGAAGTTTGATTATGAATGAAAGTAAGTTTGTGTTCAAAAAAAAAAAAAACAATAACAATGTATATCATCAAAAGATAAAAAGCAACAATTTCATCAGCTTAAACTAAAATAATTTCACGTGAACTAAACTGTAACACTATTTTTATTTGTCAACTAAACTGTACCACTATTATCCCCAAAAGTTCTTGTACATCATTTTATTAATTTTAAATTAGATAGTTTATAAACAATGAAAATAATTGACATTGTTAGTTAGGATATTATGTCATACGTTTGTTAAGAATATTCTATGTATAGATCTCCTAAGATCTTTATCTCCTTGTATAAATATACTATTGTGATCACTGGAAAGTTCATTAAGCCAAATACACTTTCATGGTATCAGAAGCTCAGCGATTCTAGATTCCTAAAATCTCTTCTTGGGATATTCTCTTTTCCCAATATATTTTCTCACATCTACGACTTTTTCTTCCTCTCTGATATCGCGATGGCTGCTCCACCAAACTCTGGTTCATTTGACAAACGCTTTGGTATCAATTAAATACGAGCTTATATCAATATCGTGCTCAACGTTGACAAGATGAACTATGACATATGGAGAGATATCTTCGAGACGTATTGTCTCACGTTCGGTGTCATCGATCACCTTGATGGAACCTCTGTCGCAACTCCAAACACAAAGAAGGCGTGGAAAGAACGTGAAGGATCTACAGAACCATCACCGATTCACTGGTTGGAACAATTCTAACTCCTAAGAGCACTGTCCATGATCTCTTGATTGCGTAGGACAATACGCGACAACAAGGAGAACATAGCACTTCATTTGGAGAAAGAAATCTGAACCATTAAGATCGTAGACCTCACCGCAAGAGTATTGGCGTAAGCTGAAATCCCTTTATGATCTCCATGCAAATGTCGAGTCACCGGTCACTGGTCACCAGTTAGTGATGAACTGTCTCAATGGTCTTAAGGAAAAATTTGATGGCATTCACAATGTCATCGACACCGATCTCCCTTTCCCATGTTTCACACAACAAGATCGATGTTGCTTGATGAAGAAGAGCGAAAGAACAAGCACAACCGCCCTGCCATCACGCACAACAACAACGCTTCATCACCAACTGTTCTGTTCATGAGTAACAACAGAAACAACAACGCCTCTGATGCATCAAACCGTCAGTTCAACAATAACAACAACAACATGAACTGCAACAACAATAGAAGTGGGGGTCGTGGCAGCCGTGGACGTGGCCGACAAAATAACAAGAACAACAGTTCCATGCAATCCTTTTATGGCTATCCTTCATGGAACTACAGTCCTCCGCAGTGGCCATTTTCGCATTATCAAGGTGGTCATATGGTCCCATTTGATCCATCGTACGCCACCCTTGCAAACGCAACAAACAGCAACAACAAGAAAAGTGGGATTCTCGTTCGTACTCTCCACAACAACACCCTGAGGCTCATATTGCTCATGGTATATCGGCTATACCAAGAAATCAAACAATAATACCGCAAGCTCTTTCTAGGAACTTCAACACTATGAGCCTTCAAGATCCAACAGACTCTGCTTGGTACATGGACATTGGCGCCTCTAATCATATTACGGCTCGGCCAGGTATCCTAAAGTCTGTTTTTACGGCGAGCACAACTCTCTCTGTTTTAGTATGTGATGTGTCTCGTGCTCATGTCATTCAAAAGGGTAATAATGTTTAATCATCTTCACCTAAAAAGCTTTTCTCAAAAAAAATTCTTGTCTTTACTTCCATTAACAAAAATCTCATCTACTTTCGTCAGTTTGTATCAGGAAATTCTTATACTATTGAGTTTGGCCCTTTTCGTTTTACTGTCAAGGATCTTCTCACCAGGATCAACCTATCTGATGTGACAGTCCAGGGCCATTCTACTCAGTGAAACCGTCTTCAAGCTCGCGTCTTCCTTCTGTTTTTCTCGCAGATAACCCTTTATGGGATCGCGTTTGGATCATTTGGATAGCTAAATAAATCATTCTCTTGATTCTTTCGGTTTTTCTAATAAAAATGTTGACTTGACAACATTGTGTCATGCATGGAAAATGGTTAAACACGTTCTCCTTCCATTTTTATCTTCCTCGACGGCTGTCGCTGAATCTTTTCAAATAATACGTTCTGATATATGGACCTCTTATGTATCTATTATTTCAAGATTTAAATACTATCTCCTATTCATGGATCATTTCTTTATTACATATGTGTATCCTCTACAGCGTAAGAGTGATTTTTTGGCAAGTTTCTTCAATTTTAAGTTTATGTCAAAAACAAATTTCACCAAACAATCCAAGCAATTCAGTGTGACAATAATGCTGAGTACACAAGTTGGGTCTTTCTTGATCACTTAGCTGCCAACGGCATCAATTTTCATTATTCCTTCCCTCATACATCCCTCCAGAATGAGAGAGCAGATCATATGCTTTGTATAATCAACAATCTCGTCCGCACGCTTCTCAATTAGGCAAACATGCCGCGTCATTTTGGGTTGAGGCTCTTCACACAGCAATACACACTCTTAATCTCATTTCTTCCTCTATTAATAACTCGGTTCCTTTCACTCGTCTTTTCAATCAACTTGTCTCTTACTCTCGCTTAAGTGTTTTCGGTTGTCTATGCTCTCCACTTCTTTACATAAAATTGCTCCTAGGTCCATGGTGTGTGTATTCTTGGGATACCCATCTAATCACCGCGGGTACAGGTGCCTTATTTTTTCCACCCATAAAGTTGTCTATCTCGTGCCATGTGACCTTTGTGGAGGAGGTCTTCCCGTTCTCGGGTTCCCTAGTGCCATCACACTGATATCATTTATTCTCTTCCTTTCTCTCATGTACAAGCAGCAAAAGACCCTCACTGGAATGAAGCTATGGGTTAGGAACACCATGCTCACATTAAATGCGAAATGTGGGATCTAGTACCACGGCCTGCGAACACTAACATTATTCGTTCTATGTGGCTTTTTTTCATAAGTTTAATACAGATGGCACTCATAAGAGGTACAAGGCTCATCTGGTGTAAAATTAAAAATCAAAACAGCCCGGCATTGACTGTGACGAGACATTCAGCCCAGTAATCAAACCGGCCTCCATTCCTTCGGTTTGGCATGTGGCTCTCGCTCGCGGCTGGCAACTAAGACAACTTGACTCAAGAACGTGTTTCTCCACAGTGACCTCGAGGAGACAGTATACATGTACCATCCCCCTAGTTTCATTGAAAAAATCCAAACCAGATTATGTATGCTTGCTCAAATGTTCCATCTAGTGCCTCAAACAAGCAATATGACTTGGTATACTCGCTTCAACAATATTTTCAAGAAGACCGCGTTTAAAAAGTCAATATGATCCCCCCTATTCGTCCTCATCAATGGATCTTCAATCACATACATCCTCATGTATGCTGATGACATCATTGTTACCACGTCCACACCGGCTCTAGTTCAGAAGATCATTTTCGCACTCTCAGCCAGTTTTGATCTCTCTGACCTTGGCCGACTCCATCACTACCTCGGAATTTCTGTCTCATTCAACGACACTAAACTATTCCTCATACAACATAATTACGTTGCAGACATCCTATACCGAGCTTCTATGACAAATTGTGAGCTCTCTTCTACGCCAGTTGATATGAAGTCCAAACTTGTAGCTTATCCAACTCTCTACCAAAGCTTATCTGGAGCTCTTCAATACCTGACGTTCACGCGACCAGACATCTCATATGCAATGCAACAAGTCTGCTTGTTCATGCATGGCCCGCTCAAACCACATTTCACAGCATTGAAGCAGATACTTTGCTATATTAAAGGCACTATCGATCATGGACTACATCTCAATAAGTCTTCCTTCACTGATATGGTTGCATATTCTGATGCGGATTGGTCCGGCTGCCCCTCAACACGATGATCTACCTCTGGATATTGTGTCTTTCTCGGTAACAGCCTCAGCTCTTGGTCACCAAAACAGAAGAATACTGTCTCTCGGTCTAGTGTAGAAGCCTAATATTGTGGAGTTGCAAACACTGTTGCAGAACTACTTGGTTACGTAACTTGTTTCATGATATCGGCATTCACCTCTCGAAGACAACCATAGTTTACTGTGACAACATCTCCGCTGTCTATTTCTCATCCAATCCCGTTCAAAAAAAAAAACGTATGAAACACAGTGACATTGATCTACATTTCGTCTGTGAACATATGTCTCTTGGTCTAGTTCGCGTACTGCACGTTCCTACTCATCTTCAGTACTTCGACATCTTTACTAAAGGCCTACCTACTCTATTTTCATATGTTTTCGCTCCAGCCTGAGGGTCCGACAACCGCTGCTTCGATTGCGGGGTAGTGTACTAGTGTTAGTTAGGATATTATTTCATACAGTTGTTAAGAATATACTATGTATATCCTATAGGATAAATCTCCTAAGATCTTATCTCCTTGTATAAATACACTATTGTGATCAATGGAAAATTAATTAAGCCAAATACACTTTCGTATATATATATATATTAAATAAAAACTTAATTTAAGCTAACATTTATTATGAAACTGCAAGCACATATAACATAAATAGCCAAACTAATAAATAAATCTCAAGTATAACCAATTGGAAAATTAGAAAAAATAAATTTTGAATTTTGAAAAAAAAACGTACCTGAGGTGCTTGCTACGACCACATCAAGAATGGCATTGCCAAAGTAACCACGGGGCAGAGGTGGCTGCACCCTACTACGAACATCTACACAAATTACTAAACCCGTGGGTTGCTCTGGCGAGTGCCCACGTGCTTTGCAAGCGCACCTCCATACATGTCCCGTGACAGTTTCGTACCTTGTAAACCTTCTCGCTGGATCAGCGTATTCGCTTGTATTCACTCTACTTCTAAGCTTCTGAAGCTGAGATTTGCTCAGTTTTAGCATCTCCACAATGGTTTCCTTCTTTCTTTCTTCTACACAGTCCGTTTTACCGACCAGTAAAGGCGGCTCTTCAAACTCTTTACCTTCGTACTGAAGTGACGAGGCAAAGGGTGGAAGCGGTTCACCAGCCCAGAGGACTTTTCGGTCGAGAAATGGAATGGTTTCTAGAGGTTCACCACGGGCGATTCTTCCCCATTCGGACAAGAAGTGAAGTGCGCTTTGTCCATCAACCACCGCATGTGAAATTTTGACGCTTAGGCTTAGTCGGCCGCATTTGAATTTGGTGACCTGAGCCAAAAAGAGAGGGATTGTTTCGATAGGGGATTTGTAGTTTACTTGTGGCATAAGTTTCTCGAATTCTGGCGTCCCTAAGATATTGCTAAAATCAGAAAGATCTGCCTCGGATTCAGCTATGATGAGTGTCGCTCCGGCAGCATTACAATCGAGCTCTAACCGGCCATGACAGAGCCACCGTAGACGGCCTGCTAAAGGGTAAAAATGGAAAAGCGCGCGGCTCAAAGAGTTCTTTAGGGTTTCGACTACATTGCCTTGGAAGGAGTCAGATGGCTTGTCGTATAAGTAAACTGTGGGAACGTGAGTTATTGTGCCAACTTGATCCCATTCGGCTAATGGAAACCGACCGGTCCATGTTGGTTCAGCCGGAACTATTGTGTAAGTGTTTCTTAAAATAATGGGAGCCATATCACAAACTGCTTCTTTTGTGACTGAGTTTCGTCATAAAGTATCGTATGAATTTATAGTCTCTAATTCTATGGCACTTGATTAAAATGTAATTCTCGTGATTTGGTTTTTCCTTGTAAACAGCTTAAATAATGGAAGTGATAACAAGGTGTACCTTTTGTCGGTCACGATGATCATGCTTATTGTCCTTTTTCTCAATTTCACTTTTATGCTTGACCCGGACCCATGGTCGAAGTGATATATCCGGTTTGGGTTTTCAAAATCTAATCTATTAAAACTGAAGTACAAATAAGAAATCACCTTTGCTTTTACTTAATATTTACAAAAAATGCCACTAATATTATCCTTGCATCCAAACATCTAAAATTGATTATTAACAAAAAATAAATTGGGCTAAGCCCATTAACAACATTTGTCATTGAAATTGAAAATTTCATAAAAAAATGTATATGTGTTTATACATATATATATATATATATATATAGAATTAAATTAGTTTTATTTTTTATTCATATTCATATAAGCTAACCAACTATCTTTGAACTATAAAAAAACTAATAATGTCAATAAGTTTCGATATAACCTGAACTTATTTATTTACAATAACAAAATCATGTAACTTTCCATAACAATTTAGTAACTAAAATACATACTAATATTTATTATAAATGGTTATATATATAAAAAAATACAATGTATTATTCATTTGTACGATATATATCTAATAAGAATAATTTATGTAATTTTGTAAATTTAAAATTTTTAATCACCATATAATACATATACACAATTATGTCTAGGACATATCGAATTTCTGGAGTATTTTAGGATATACGGATTTGGATATGCATTCGTCGGATTCGTAAAATTGTTATCCGGATCTGGATATTCGGAGTTAGGATATTCGGAGTAAAATCCGAATACACGCGGATATCTGGACCTGTTTTTTTTAATTAAAAACTAACTATTAACCATCTATTAGTCTATTTAAAATGATTATTTTAAAAAACTTTGAAAGCATTCAAATTTAAAATTAAAATTTTAGTTATTTTATATAAAAGTATATATAATATACATAGATAGCTCTAATTAAATTTTAAATATTTAATATCCAGACCTAAATTTTACTATCCGAGTTCGTACTTGGATCAGTCGAATCCGTAAAATCACTATCAGGATCCCCAAATATCCGTTTTTGGAAGCGGATGAGATCCTAGATCGGATAACGGATATAGAATATTAAGTTTCATTCATATATACAGTTATATCAAACAAACTACTTAAAATATTTAACATTCATAAAAATAACATCCGCGCGGGCGCGGGGTCAAAGGCTAGTTATATATTATTTAACAACTCATAAAACTTATAATGTTTTTTTTTTAAAATCCGGTATCCGGGAAAGCGGTTGAACCACCGACTTAACCAATAAATAATTTATTATTTAACATTTCTATTTTTTATTTTGAATATTTACTTATTATTATTTTTTATATTTTATATTTAATTATTTTAATATTTGATAGATATTTAATGTAATATTTATATTTCTTATATTTTATATTTACTTATTGTTTATTTTTTCTTATATTATATATTTACTTATTCTAATTTTATTGCTTTTATATCAAATGATAATATGATGATAAATGTTTAATGTAGTATTTATATATTTTATATTGTATATTTACTTATTATTTATTTTTTATATTGCATATTTACTTATAAAAATATTTGGAAATAATAAAAGGTAAAATTATACAATTTCTGATAGATGTTTAAAGTATTTTTTCATTTCTTATATTATTCATTAACTTATTATTTATTGTTTCTTATATTTTATATTTCCTTATTCTAATTTTTTTGATTTATGGCAATAACATAATAGATGTTTTAATGTAATATTTCTATGTCGTATATTTTATATTTATTTATTATTTATTTTAATATATATTTTTCAGATAGATGTTTAATGTATTTTTTTAGTTCTTATATTGTATATTTGCTTATTATTTTTATATTGTATATTTACGTATTTTAGTATTACGATAGATTTTGTATGTAATATTTCTATTTATTATTTTGTATATTTATTTATTCTAATATTACGATAGATGTTTAATGTAATATTTATATCTTTTCATATTATATATTTACTTATTATTTATTTTAATATTTATTTTATTTATTTATTTATTTTAATATTACGCTAGATGTTTAATGTAATATTTTTATTTTTTATATTGTATATTTACTTATTTTAATATTATAATAGATATTTAATGTAATATTTGTTTCTTATATCGTATATTTACCAATTATTTATTTTGATTATGTTATATATTTATTTATTATAATATTACGATAGATGTTTAATGAAATATTTGTACTTGTCCTATTATATATTTACTTATTGTTTATTTTACAATATATATTTGAGATTGATGTGTAATTTGGTTTTTCTATGTATTATAATGTATATTTACTTATTTTTTATTTTTTTTATACTGTATATTTACTTATTTTAATTTTCTTACTTTATATTTCAATTTTTTATATTTATATCTAATTTTTATTTTTTATATCTTATTATTATTATTTAAATTTAGTTTTTGTCATATTAAATTATAATATTATGATAGATATTTAATGTAATATATTTATTTCTGAGTTTTATATTTATCTATTATTTATTTTAGTATGACGTTTTTATTTCTTTTATTTTGTATTTATTTATTATTATTATTTTACTTATTATTATTTATTTTTATTTTTTTATATCAAATGTTAATATTATTATAGATGTTTAACGTAATTTTTTATTTTTGAGATTATATGTTTATTTAATTTTTATTATATTATATATTTATTATTATTTATTTTTTTAATATTATGTGTTATTTTTTTGAAAGAATGATTTTATGCTGATTTGGACGATTTATAGAGCCTCAAAATATTTATTTTATTAGTATAGATTAAACCCTAGTTTCAAATCTGACCCGAGCCCCTACCCGAGTGGATCTTCTCTGGTCTCTCGATCGAATTTGAGTGTGTTTCTTGTTTGAAGTAGACGGCGATCCGACCAATGCCCTCAAAACCCACGACATGGAAAGGCGATCAAGACACATCGGATTACACGTTGGTAACGAGGAAACCTTGCTTCGGTCTCCCAACAGCTTGCCCTAACTGCCTTCCCGCTTACATATACTTGAAACTATCCCATCTTCCTTTTCAACTTGCCTTCAATTCCACCTTCCTGACTCAGGTATCAACTCCATGTGTTATGTAATTTAATCAAGATTCCGTACCCTTAAGCTCTTGCCTCGTTGGTGTTGATCAGAGTTTCAGTAGAATTACATTCTGGATTGTGAAAGTTGTATACTTTAGATGTGTTATCGTTTGTATTTTATATAGAAGAAGTGCCATACTTTGAAAGTGGGACATATGTTGCATACAACAATGAAGATGGAGGGGTGATTGAGAAACTGAAGAAAGATGGGGTTGTCAATCTTGACTCTCAGCTCCAATCTCTTCCGGATTATCTATCCTTGAAGGCTCTTATTGTTTCATGGCTTGATGAAGCGCTTACGTATGAGATATGGGTTGGTACCGAGGGAATATCTGCTTCTAAGATTTACTACTCAGATCTCCCTTGGGTCATCAGCAAGGTCCTGTTTATAAGCAGACGTATTTGGCAAAGAACCGTTTAGGAATCACCAAGGAAAACGCTGAGCGAAGACAAAAACTGGTACCGTTGCTTAACTTTTGTTGTCTTAATTTTAGAACATATGTGTGGTTTGTAAACTTGCTACTTATAGTTGAAGGGTCTTAAATGAAATGAATAGATGTACAAGAGGGCAAGTGAGGCATATGAAGCTTTGTCGACTAGGTTAGGCGAGCAGAAAGTTTCTCTTTGAAGACAGGTACTCGATCACATTACCTAAAGCTTGAATTTGATTTGTATCTTGTGTATAAGATTCACCATGTTTTTTATCTATGCTCAAACAGGCATCAAGTTTGGATGCTTTCTTTCTCTCTCACATACTTTTTACCATCCAAGTATTAACCGTAAGCAGCTTCTACAAAACTCCACCTTATATGTTTATCAGGTAGAATCTAGGGTCTCCTTAGTACATAGTTTCTTTCTGGTGCATGATCAGGAACATCAGTGCTTCGGTGGCAAACTTCTGGAACATAGTAATCTTGTCAGATATGCTGAGAGACTCAAGGCAGAAAGTTTCCTCCTTGAAGTATCTTCTTCATCTCCGCTTCACTCATTCCCTTCCTCATTTTCCAGGAAAGGGTAAGACACATACAATCCTTACGATTAATGTACTCATTGTCATTATGCAAGTCTAACCCTTGTAGCTAAATGAACCTCGTCGGCTGTTCAGGTTCGAAGCCAAAGAGCAAACCAAAGGCCGGAAAGAGTGAAGAGGAGAAAAAATTCAAGAAAAGAGCAAGATTCTTTCTCGCTGCTCAGTTTCTAGCCGTTGTTATTTACGTATCCGTGATGGGAGGAGTTAGTTCCGATGAAGTGGAGTATGAAAGATGAAGATTAGTTAAGCTAAAGCTTCTCTCTTGTTATTTTATGGACCAGGAACTCTCGTGCAAACTCTTTACCCTCTTCTTGTGACTCATAGACAAAAATAAACCAATCACCTCTCTGCTTTTTCTTTAATTTTTGTATGGAACACTCTTTGTTGTTCATCCTTAAAATCAAATGAACTAACTCTATTTGTCTTGCTAATAAAATACAACATCTCATCTTCTATAACTTCTGCATACCAAAAAAATAACTAACCTCATTTGCGTCACAGCGTCCAACATCATCTGGTTGGTTAACAAGCTTTGAGGGCTCATCAGCCGAGTTGATAGCAAACTCAGCTAGTGAGCTCACTGCAACAAACCTCCATGGCGAGAACATTGATAGCAACC